>BCLH01001587.1:48572-59675 GCA_001602315.1 Zoysia pacifica | reverse complement strand
CCCCCCCCCCCCCCCCCCCCCCCCCCCCCCCAACTTGAGTATCAGGACTCAACATCACTCAACTATGTCTGTTACAAGTATTAAAAAATGATACCCTTGCCTGCAATTTTATGTATTCCTTCTCCCTCTTCTTCATTTCATGCAATTGTTGGGTCCTTGCTTGCAAAAGAAAAATATCACATCAGGACAGGTCCAGATCATTTTATCACTGAGCTTTGTTGCCTTTCTCCACAATAAAAGAAAATATGAAAGGTGGTCTTTCAAAGGAACGAAGTAAATCAAGGCAAGCTGACCTGATTCCCTATAACCATTTTCTGAAATTCATCACGTTCCTGCTGCAGCTTATCAATCTGAGATTTCAAGGCTGCAGCGTTTTTGGCCTCCTGGTAATTTAAAAGAAGTTAGAACTCCAACAATGGTCAGGCATGCAAACAGGAGTTGACACATCAACATACTGTTCTAGTAAGAGTGGCCAGCTCTCTATCTTTTGCTGCTAACTGAGCATCCAACCTTTCGATCTTGGCTTCTAGTCTTAAGATATTAGACTGCATGCTGAAACATCGTGAAATATGAGTCATGGAACCATCAACAACCATTAGCTATATATCCCATAATAATCAGGTGAAGTAGCATTTGGTATTGGTGAAATCTTCCAAATGCACTAATCAATTGCATTGATGTTGCCATCCTAGACGACATAAGTATAAGAATTCAGATGGGATGAACCAGATAATGGATGTATGTTCAAGTGCTCCAAAGTTGACAAAACATATAGGTGCTGTTCAACTATGCAATCACTTGCATTAATCTTCTTGACCGATTGAATAACATGAATATAACTGTAACAAAAGCCAGCTAAGAAACTAATGACTATGTAGATCAACAACTAGACACATGGCAAAACAATGCCCCGCAGCATATCAGCACGGCGAAGTGATATACATTGAATAAAAGTACCATGAAGGTGCAACTAATGATGACAAATACAACAAGTCGCTTAGTTGTAAGGTGCACCTAATCTAGGAGATAGCACATATTCCACTCTAGCAGCATGCTACATATCAGGCAACTAAAAGATGCTAGCAACAGATAGATAGGGTGGAGGAAATGGTGGAGGAAAGGCACACGCTGCCGCAGATCATTGAATTTTATCGTCAAGCATAAATGTAAGAAATGGTGGCGGAAAGGCTCACCGCTGCCGCAGATCATTGGTTGATTCCCTGAACTCAATGTCCCTTTGCCGCTGCTGCAGTAGTGCATAGATGCAGTTACATGTCCTAGCGATTGAGACCTGAGCAACAGAACCAGAAATTTCAAGAGAAAATCACTTGAACTATAAACAGTCCTGTTATATGGGCCAATGACCAAATTACAACAGTAGTTGGCCCATTCTATCACGAAGCACAAACCTCCATGATGTTGCAACAGTACATCAGAAGAACAGCTTTATAAAAAAAAAAAAAGCAAGAATCGCATTTACATTCGACAATCACATCTATACTAGACTATAAAAATTACTCGAATAAGACAATAATATTGCTAGAAGATGCAAAAAGAAAAATAAGAAAATGAATAATGTAGCAAACTGACAAGGGCGAAATTCTAAATTTAACATGGTAGTCATCGCAAGAAAAACAATAGGCGGGGGTAGAGGGGAGAACGGACCGGATCGGGGGCGAAGAGGTCGAGCGAGGCCGGAAACCCGAAGGTGACGAGCGTCTGGTTACCTGGCGCGATGCTCGAGGTTCCCCGCGTTCGCGAACGCGCCACCGGCCCCGCCCCCATCGCTGAAAGCTCACACATCTCACAAAAAAAAAAAAAAAACTAGGCAAAGCACCAGAAAGGAACGATGTGAATCGACGACGGCAAGGTGCGGGCGGCTGATGTGGGGACCTGGGGGCTAGGTTTTACCCGGAGATCGAAGCGCGATTGCACGATGACATCCGGAAACGATTGAAGGTCTCACCAATTTCATGAAAACATAAAAATTGTCGAAAACTGCTTCAAATTTAAAATTTAAATCGAGATGTAGTACATCATTTGGTTTTCCTGTTTAAAGACCAGATTTTCCAGTTTCACCGGTTTTAAAATTTTAAATTTGAAAAATCACATATTTTACTGCCTTACCCCACGATTGATTTTACCAAATTTTAAATTTCTCCATTTCTAAAAAAATAAAATATTAAAACTGAAAACGAATTTCACCAAAATAAAAAGAGTAATTTCACAAAACTACAGATATTTTACTTATATTATCACAAAACTACAGATTTAAATCATAATTTCGGAAAACTACAGATTTTATATCTAATATATCACAAAACTATAGGTTTTGTATCTGAATTATTATAAAACTACAGATTTTATGTTCAATTTATCACAAAATCACAGATTTTATACATATCTTGCTGAAATTACTATAGCAAATCTGTAGTTTTCTGAAACTATTGTTTAAACCTATAGTTTTGTGATAATATAAATAAAATACCTACAGTTTTGTTTTGTGAAATTTACTCAATAAAAAAGAGTAATTTTCATCAGTTTTGTAAACTATAAATGAAAGTTAATGGGTCGACGAGGATGAATAGTATCGTGATGAATGAAGTAGCGGTTTTTTTTAAAGTAGAATCAAAAAATGGATTAGCAACTGTTGCCGCGATGTCGCGGGCAACTATGAGATGAATTTGCTCAACAAACCGGCAAAATAAAAAACAAACAAACCAAATGAAAATAGATTAAAATAATAGATGGAAAATATGGTTCTGGTCCCCCTCACGTAGCAGTCCTATTTAAATGAAACTAATTCTTAACAAATCCTATCCATATCTCAACTAACTGAAACAAATTCTTAAACTAACTAGCTTCCGTAGATATCCAGCTAACAAGCTTAGGAGCCTTCTCTGTGCAATGCGCCATGTTGACTTTCACATCTACTAAAGCCCTATTTATTTTCTCATTAGATTATATGATTTTGATTATAATTTCAATTTTTTATAATTTAGATTATAATTTAAATTATAATCTGTATTTGTCTGTTTGGCAATTTAGCTTATTTCCAACTTGGTAAGAGGGTAATGTGTAACATCCCACAATTTTGGAACAAGTTAAACAACTTGGATATTTAAAATTTGAGCTCAAGAAGGAACTAAATGAATGCAAGTTAAAATTTCGAATATTGAATTTAACCTCAAATTTTAAAATGGAAGTTCAAAACTTCTCTGGGAAAATATGTGAAATAAAATTCTTATTCGAGAGGCCTTATCAAGATTTGAATTTAGAAAGTTTTATAAAGCTTTATATAAGAGTTTAAAAGGGCCAAATAAATGTTTATTCCCAAATGGTTGACTTTTCTACTGAATTTATAAAACTTTATTTATTTTGAATTTGAACATGGCCCCAAAAGAAAAGTTGTTCATTTTAAAGAGATGAACATTTCTGCAAAATTTCATAAGAAATTGAGCTCGGGAAGTACATGTTTCAATGCAAACAGTACAGCTTTTGAATTGGCAGAAAATCAGAGAAATCCGAAAAATTCGCCGGGCCCGCTGGTCAGTGTCACTACCGCTTTTCTTCTTCCCTGGCCACTGGATAGGACATGCGGCTCGGCACGCAGCTGCCTGCTCGGGTGCCTTGCTGCAGCCACCGCTTGGTGTGGATAAACCTGAAATTACTGTCCACTTTTACTCTCCTCCCCGGTTAACCTCATTTTCTCTCTCGCTCGCTCTCTTGCCGTTCGCCATTGCTGCCACCCCGAGTTCCGGCCACCACGCTGGAGTGCCGCCTCCAAGCCTATTTTGCTTACGAATCATGACCACAGCCAACGCGTCGGCTTGAGCTTAATCCTCCACTGCCGCTTGTCCCCTAAACTCGTCCAAGACCATTTCGAGTTGGAGCTTTCCCCAAAGTTCGTTTTTCAGGAACCGCCGCCACCTCTCCACCGATTTCGCAGGCCACTGGTGAGCTTTGCCCCGTCTGAGCAGGGTGCTACCTTTCTCCCTCACTGGAACTTCTCGTGCACTCACCTTGCCTTCGAATTTTTCGCCGTGGCACAGGCATTTCAGAGCCTCACCGTCGCCGTCCGTGGAACCGTGGTCACCTCACCGGCAACAGCCCCGCCGGCCACTCTTCTCGACAACATCATCCGTGCCGCCTTTCTCTGAACTATGGTGAAGCTCCTCGTCAAGTTTCCGTTGAAGTTCTTGTCCCACAGTGCCCCTGCCACCTCTCCGAACTCCTGCGTCCACCGCCTGCCGTCGACGACTTGTTTCCGGTGAGAACCCCACCTCATGACCCTCTCGGTGGACTCGTGAGGTTGTAAGAATCATTTTGGTGAGGAGCAAAGAGCTCCTAGCCGCCGAGAACTCTATTCCGGCGAGAGCGCCGCCATGGCCGAGCGGGAGCTCAGACGGGATCTAGTGTGGCTGAGTCGGGATCCCGTGTGGAGATCTCTGTGACCCACCGTATGGCTACTTCTAGTTGGACCAGAAATCCCGGCCCACTTTGTGGCCAGGCCCAACCGGCTGAAATCGGTTTAATAATTTCTTCGAATTATTTATTGTTCAGAAATCAATTTAATCTTGTAAAATTTATAGAAAATTCATTTTTAGCTTAGAAAATTATGAGGTAAATTTAGTTAGGTTTCTATCAACTATAAAAATATTTTGGAGCTGACTAATTTACATTTTATGCATTTAAATAATGTAATTAATTAAGATCACATAATAAACAAGAATGCATATTCTTTATTAGCTTGTAAAAATGTTATAAAATTTATCTTTATGTTTATTTATTTACTATTTACTGTTTAGAAAAAATTATAATTTATTTCGGTAAAAATAATTTTATAAATGATTTATTCTCTTTATTTAGTATTTAATTCATTATAAATCTATTTGTTTTCAATAAATTCTGTAAAATTTTGGAAAATTTGAAAATAGTTTTCTTAATATTATGAATAATTTAAAATTATTTTATGTCTTCAAAAATCATATTAAATCATATTTATTTATTTTACCTTTTAAATTCATGTATTAGTACCAAAGAGTTTTATTTATAAAAGTATAAAAGGGCATCATTTTTCATTGTATGCATATCATCTCATATAGGATCTGAGAAAGTTAAAGAGAAGATCGAAGAATATCATTAAGAGGTTTAGGAACCCCAATCGACGCCAATTTCGTAACTGAGGAGTCTAACTTTGAGCAAAGCTCAGGCAAGCTCTGGTGCATTATCTTGTTTTCAAATTATTTTACTTTTATCACTCTAGATATAGTATGAAATGTGCACCGGCTGATAGGATTTGATTGAAACTGTAGTTACATTTATAGAATTTTACTTTGAGTTAGTATTTTGGTACAAGTAACTCGATGTAGAGCTAAGCTAATAGTTCTTTTAACGGTACAAGTCGAGTAGATAAGTCTTCACTCGCGAGCTATAAATTGGTACATGGAGGTTTATTGGTCATATGAAATAAACTAGAGACCGGGCAGAGAAGTATGGTGTAACACGGCATGTGTGCATTGCGGATGCATGACCAATGTGTTGTAGCCTTGTCTGTGTCGATTAAGGACCATTCGTTGTCGACTCTGTCGAGCAAGTTTGAATAGTACTGAATACATATTAGATCTATGGAAAAAAAACTGATGTAGCCTAATGTGCGTAGTAATTGAACGTAATCGAACTTCTCTTTTAGAGATGATAAAAAGAAGAGCTTTAGAGCTAACTATGGATAGACACAGTATGTTTATCGCATGGAGCACCACTGCTCGAAAGTGGTGAGCATCGGACCGGTACTATGTATCATTAACGTGAAAAGTTGTCATGTATGACTTTCGAGAAGCGCGTACACATCGTGTAATCAGGTTTCTTCAGCTGGATGTAAATCATTCGAATCGCTGCCCCTCACATAACGAGTACCACTTGTCTCGGCTGTGTCACATCGTAGTAACGAGTTAATTAGTATAGAATATAATTATGTTTGATCTCTCATAAACTTTTTAGCAGTTTTGTATGATATAGTTTTAGTACAAATGAAATTTATGTTTTCATAACTTAATATGCCGCTAAAATATGAAAGTAAGAATTCACTCGTATTGTTGTCTTTGCAAATAGCCAACTCTCATCGAGGTGAGCCTTGTCATCTGCAGAAGTCGGTTGTAGATAGCCTCTTTTGTCGGATAAGTCTTATTGGGCGTTAGGTGCTCAGGGCTTTGTGTTTGTGGTTTTCTGTTTCAGGTGATTCCTCTTTTCCTTCTCAGTTGCAATCAAAGGGAACAATCCTTGAGGGTGGCTTCGTTTGCTGGGAGCCTTGCTCGTCGTCTAGACTGAGTTATTGCTAGTAGGTACATCATATGGGTTGGATGTATTCTTTTGTTTACTATCTAGGATGCTTTTGTGTAACACTCTTTTCGTTCTTTAATTGATGTCGCTATTGACTTTTAAATTCAACTTTCGTAATTTGTCTTATTCAAAAAAAATTTGATAAATTTATATTTTTTTATATAATTTGATTTATCATTAGAGTTATTTGAATCACAACTTAAAATTTTACACATTTGAGTAATTTTTTTTGAATAAGACGAATGGTCAAACTTAAATTTAAAAGTCAATAGCGAAGAACAGAGGGAGTAGGTTTGTAGCTTTCGCACTTTAAAACTCGTGGTTTGTAAACTTATAACCAGTTTGTAATATATTTTACCATGCTTGAGCTATATTATGGTCCTCGCTTCGTCGAGTGACATTTTATATAATACTGAGATCGATGGCTCATATCTTTCAAAGTACGGGTTGTCACATAATAGGTCTTTTAAAGACTATAATCTTAAATAAGTATCTAATGATCAGCTTATTGGATTATAATAATTTAAGCTTGAGATTAAAATAATCTGGTAAATAAGCTATTTTGTTTGTTTATCTCTGTAGATTATAATTTAGGAGATTACAATCTCAAACAAATAGGGCCTAATTCTCACGTTGATTAGCAGAGGTATCTTCAAAAAACAAAATCTGACTCATGCAAGAAACACAGTATCACAGACTGTAATCTCCGGCCACCACCTGTATGATGCAAATAAGCAGAGAAAAACAATATTATATAAATAACTAATTCGGCTATTTAATTATTTAACTATTAGATCATCAAGCCGAATCAACTATTGATGCCAATTTTCATCATTAACAGCAACGACTTGAAATGTTTTATTTTTAAAACAAACATTTGGAAATGGTGGCGTGGGTAGACGGCGATCTCCTTTGGTAGTTTTTTCACACAATTGTACCATTGTACGGTGTTTAATTTGAGATATACCATTATAAGTTTATAAGTTTATGTTATACTATATCGAATCACATGCCATTGAACTAAGGGTCTGTTTGACACCATTGTAGATTATTGCAATCTAGATTTTAAGGTGGATTTTAGAATCTAGATTATAGAAAAAATCTGATGAAATTGTTTGAAGGCTAGATTAGACAGTCTGCCTTTTTTAATCATATCTTATCTAATTATCCGTGTACCCTTTATTTTTTTTAGAAACAAAAAGTGTTGGTTGCTGCCATTTTTCAAATTCAAATTCAAAAATATGGCACTGTGAAGTCCTATACATGCATCACATTTTTTTTATAGCGTAAGATATCATGATGATATTGGTGCGATGGTATTGGTGGCCGCAGGAGTTTCGTATGAGCAGGAAGAATATACAGATTACTTGAAATTTAAATTAGAAAAAAAGAGAAAGCTTAGAGATAAAGTTATACAATAGTAGTATTATGCTTTAATTATCCTAAATTGGAAAAGGATACTTCGTTTTTTGCCATCTATAATCTGATTTCATCTGAGTTGTTGCAGCTAATGAGATTCTGAAATTTAGCTAGCTATATTTTAAAATATATAAAAAACTTGAACCGATTGGATCTATTATAGATTATAAAATCTGGATTTAAAATTTTGGAGTATCCAAACAGGCACTAGACAGGTCTTAAAATAGATGGGCCTCCTGTTGGTAAGAAAAATAATTTTCAAATTTATAGTTATGAAACAGAGGTAAATAACCAAATGGAAAGTAATGAATGACAAAACTGCTTGGTTTTAACGCTAACTTGTGAAACTAATCCGTTTTAGTTTCTTCAATAACCCTTTTTTAAAAAATATATAAAAATAAAAATTTAAAAGCTGAAAAATCGATCAAACAGGTACATAATGGATTGGAAAGGAAGCCGATATAGATTATTAGAAAACAACTTCTTTAAAAAATAGTTTTTCAAAAAAAAATAGATTTATACAAAAAGCATTTTTCAAACCGTTCGACAAAATGGTTATTATTGTGATCTCATTGTATAAATGAGTGAAGAATCTATAAGAAGCATCATTTTTAGTGCTTTTAACTTTTAATACTACCTCCGTTTCAAAATATAAGTATTTTTAAAGTTAATCAAAGTCAAACTTTTATCAATTTAACAACTAATAATATATAATTAATAATATTTTATCATATAAAAATTATATTTTTTAAATTCATTATAAAATAAGATTTCATAAAAACTATTTTTTTATATTAGAAATTCGGTAATTGCCTAAATATTATTAGTAAAAATTAAAATAGTTTGACTTTATTTAAATTTAAAAATGTTTATATTTTAGAATGGAGGTATTACAAATTAGAGAAATGCTTTTTTAAAAAAATGCAAAAACATTTCTTCTAAAACCGTTTGATAAACTTTTTTACAAAATCCAAAGAAAAAACACTCTGAGAATCCATAGCATACTGAAATCAATTGGAAAGGAAGCGATAAATCCGCACGGTTATACTAGTATATACAGTTTGTCCGGCTCGATAACCCTGGGCCAGACCCGACCCCGCCCATTGGTTGCGCCGTCACAACGCCTGCCCCGGACGGCCGGCGCCTCGTTGCCATCGACCCAGCTGCGGCAGCGACTACGAGCACCCTCATAAACCAGGCCACCGCGGCGCGGAGGCAGCCGCCTGCATGCGCCACTGCTTCCTCCGTCGCGCGATGCCGCTCCCACCGCCGCAGCCTCCTACGCCCCGTACTCCGGGGGTCGCCGGCGGACGCCTCTTCGCCTCGCTCCCGCCGCCGCCACCTCTCCAATCGCGTAGGTACCGGCCTCTCTTCCCTTCCATTGCTCTTTCCTTGCTTTACCCGATCCGCTAGCTGTCAGGCGCGGTGCAAAGATCAGTATCGAGAGGGAAAAATGTTTGGGTAGTGGATTCCTGGGGAGGCACAGCTGACGAATGAGATGTTGAATAGCAGCTGCACAATACTTTGATGTGAGCTCTAGATTTCGTGGGAGAACACCGGTGGCCAGTGAAAAATGGAGCATGATCTTTGGTTTATCGTTGGGCTTGATTCATTTGGGTGTGTTGCTATGATCTCTAGCGAGTAGGAGATTTATATGAGTCTGAAAGTTTTGGGATTTATCCCTCACTTGCCCGTTGGCATGCTACAAACTCGGCCTGCACATTGAGGCAGAGCAAGTGGCCGGTTATTGAGAACTGTTGTGATTTTTGGATTTCATTTCCTGCCGGAATGAACTAATTGTCGATGCAATAGTTCTGGATGCCTGGACCAGTGGTGTTGATCCAGCTTCTTGCTAAGGGCTGAACTCATAATGTTTTGTTTTCTTAAAGGAATTTAACTGTGCCATTTAGCTGAAGTTGTATCTCTGAGTAGTGGCTTTAAAATCTGAGAGAACATCTCCTTCGTAAAAGCGCCCTCTGATTATTGAACTAGAGCTTGTACCATGTTTTCTTGCTTATACTTGGTTTTTTTTTCTCTTATGTTTTTCCTTTAAGAATTTCTTGTGCCTTGTTTTATAAAATCCCTCAATAGTTGGAACTCGCCTCAGTTAATTTTGCAAGTATGGAAGATACTTGAAACAAGATAAATTTTAATTATCCAATTTAGTGTGTTTGGCAATGTCCTCTTAATTGGCTGTCTATTGAAAATGTATGATACCAGGCCCATCATAACATAGAAATCTTGAATGATGCATATTTTCAGCATTAAATGCAGTGGGCATCATCTAAACTATGCTTTTGTTTGAAAGATCAAATTATGCTAAAATTTAATTTTTGAGAGTGCAAGCTAGCAAACCCAAGTGAATAGAACTGCTCTTGTTTGAAATTTATCTCCTGGACTGGGAAAATGCTGTACTTAACTAGCATAAACTTCATGCCCTTTATTATATTTGAGAACAGTTAATCATCCTTATGTGGAACTGTGGTATGGTCTGCTAAGCATCAAAGACACTAATGTGCGAGCAACTGTCACAGAGAGGTGCATATTTGGTATCTTTTGCCTGATGAGTTGAATGAGTCCTCCCAATTGAAGAAGTACATGGAGCTCCTTTCACCTTCTGAAAGGAAGAATGCTTTGGCAATGAATGGGAATAAGTTGCAAAAAGGAGCTGTGCTGTCCCGTGCACTGGTGCGAACCACCCTATCGAGATGTATGAATCCATCGTCATCTATTGAATTTTATTTTCCATTTCAACTGTCAGTGTTTCACACCTCTTACAACCATCTATGTGATGTGAAATAAAATAAATACGTAGATTTATCAGCATATATTGGCTAGGATCAAGACAACGTATTTATGTAAACTTGACTGTATAAATATTGACTGTATAAATTTTGTAAACTTGCAGTTTATTTATTGCCTGGAAATCTTGATATCTTTGGAAAGTAATATTTTACATTGAAATGAAGGGATTGGCTGTAACAATAATATATATTGTTACAGCCAAAATCGAGCTATTCCAGTAGTGTATTTTTTGCTTCTTTTGTTGATAATTAAGTCTATTTCCGTTCTCATGGTATAATAGTTTTTGAAAATTAATTTCTTTTGTGTCCTTAATTCATGTGCCAACTTTCCAGAGTAATGTAAGAAACGGGTTTATCATATAATAGCAGCCTTGAAATAGGAGAATGAACATTCAGCCTGCCTCATGAAGTTTTCGACGTGTTAGTTTGCATAGTTTGACACTTTGTTATGTCAGAATATGCTTTATACCTATGTTTTATAATATATAATGCTGAATATATATCTGTGGGATTATTGATATATCTGCTGCTAATTTGTTTG
>BCLH01001587.1:27270-48567 GCA_001602315.1 Zoysia pacifica | reverse complement strand
TATATCTGCTGCTAATTTGTTTGGACTAGACTAGATACAGAGTGCCAAATTGATCCAAGATCGTTTGAGTTTAAGAAAAACAAATTTGGCAAACCTGAGGTAAGCTGTTACAAGTGAAGCTCTGCAATATTACCTTTTTTGTAGTTGAAAGCTGTATTGAGTGTTCTTCTTCATGCCATATTTTATTAGATATTATGGAAATCAGATGATGGTAGGATGGAATGGCCTCTTCATTTCAATATTTCACACACATCTTCTTTGATTGCCTGTGGTATAACCATGGGTACTCCTGTATGTCCCTTTCTGCTATTTGCTATTAAAGTGAGATAAGTTGTCTAAATTCTGTTGCTGTGGAACTTATTTAGTGGTTTTGCTTGCTTCTCTGCTACCTTAGATTGGCATTGACATTGAAGAGAAGAAAAGGAAGACTGCCAAGAGTATCTTATCTCTTGCTCAGCGTTATTTCACCCCTCATGAAGTTGACTATCTATCTAAAATTTCAGAACCTGACGCTCAACAAAAGGAATTCATAAAACTATGGACACTCAAAGTTAGTGATGCTTTCTTTGGTCCTCTACTTGGTATCTTTTTTTTTCTGCAATTAATTGTTTTTTATAGTTACCTTTCTTTATAAATTTGATTGGTATATGTGTTTCTCTGGTGCACAACTAGAGATTCTTAACTGAATCTTGTCCCTGCTACTTAAATCGTGCTATGACTAACTTCATTGTCCTTTATTGAAGAAACACAAGCATGAATAATGCTGACATGACTAACGAAATCATTTATCAAGGAGCTATAACCTCCTCCCTCGCCTTTGATCTAATTCATTTGGATCTTTCCTGATGCTTTGGTTAGATTTTCCACGTATAGCTGAGACTAACAATAATGAATTTGTGCCATGATGCTGATTACATGAATTATCTAATATTATTGTCTTATGTTGTAGGAAGCATATGTAAAGGCTCTTGGAAGAGGGTTTTCAGGTGCTCCTTTCAACAAATTTTCAATCTTATTCGCAGCAAATAGTGGAATTCAAATTTCTGTGGTATGCATCTTTTCATATTTTCTGTTCTATCCTCATCTTCAATATGTGCCACCTGTTGAGGTCTTGAGGATTTGAGGGGTTCTCGATGACTTTTATTGACATAGTTTTGTAGTAGAAAAAAATAGCAAACAAATTTCTTGGGGCTCTCAGGAGACACTTCCCTCGATATACATTGGGAGATTAGGCTAAGGGAGAGTCATGAACAGCCAAGCTCTGAATTGGTACACTTGGGCTGAGTTTCTAGGAGAGATTGAGATGCTTCTCAACTGTTTCATGGGCATTGGGCAGTTTCCTTCTGCATCATCCAATTTGGATTGATTGAGTTCCTAACATGTCAGATAGGTGGGACTAGAACATAGTCAAATAAATCTTATATCTTTTGGCTCAAATGTACTCCCTCCGTTCTTAAATTGATGTCGCTGTTGACTTTTACAATCAACTTTGACCATTCGTCTTATTCAAAAAATGTGCTCGAATCGGTAAAATGTTAAGTTGTGATTCAAATAGCTCAAATAATAAATCAAATTATATCAAAATATATATAATTTATCAAATTTTTTTTAATAAGACGAATGGTCAAAATTGAATTTAAAAGTCAATGGCGACATCAATTAAAGAACGGAGGGAGTATATAGTTAACTTTCAACATGTGAAATAGAGACTGGAACAATATTGGCAAGTAAATCTATATTATTGCATGTTACACAAAGAGATTTTACGCATATTTGTACGCATTTATAAAAAGTTGATTTGTTTGGGGCTTATCCTCATCGAATTCCATAAATGCAGCTTACCAAGCAATATCATTGTAACTCAGTAGGCACGTGTTCTGATATTTGTTCTCTTTTTGCCACTGACTTGACAGGAACCAAAAGTATATCAGGATTCCAACTCTAATTGTGAGAGTCTGTCTGAGAATTGGCAGTTTGCCCTTGCAGAGCTAAATAACTCTCATTACATGGCAGCATGTATAGAGGATGACTCAAGAATTTCAGGTTTGCACATTGCATATCAGTTTGTTGACAACAATTTTTCACCTTATTCTTTCAGTAATGCATTGCTGGTGTATGTTTCAGGTTCTGGGAATGGCCAACAGCCGATAGGATTGAAGGTATGGAAGACCATCCCATTCATAGAAGACACGCTTGTTTCTGGAACAGAAGCTGTAAAACTTATCTGTTGAAGGATTTGCTATCGGTCATATAATTTCACTATGTTTTCGACAAATTATACGGGGAGCATTTGAGAATTAAGGCAGAGCTCAAAGTATTCATGAAGTACCAATTAACTGGCTGCTGACATGGTGTGCTTCTGAGGACTTTGGGGATACCACGTTGAGGATAAAACTTCAATTGCAGCATACCACGATATCCTGTTTGCAGAGTAATAAACTTTTCTTTACTGGAAATCTAGTTTTTAATGAGTAGTCAAGGACACCAGCCTTTTCTGTGGGGCATCTACTTGGATCTACTTCATCCATATTTGTGCTTCTCCATATACACTGCAGTTTGCTATTTGAATTCTCAGTGTTCCAAAGCATGAGTTTGAGATGTTGCCTGTCGTAGTTGACCCAAGATATGTGGGTAGAACTGTATTGGTCTACTATGTGATTTCTGCGTTGTGATGGAGAAATGCAACGTTGGTAAGGAGACAACAGGGTTCAATGGATAGTCGAACGAGGTGGCAAAAGAATTGGTAGCTGTTTTAAATAGCAACGACTGGGCAACATTAGAGGATATGGCACAGCATTCAGGCGTGGATACCAAAGTGCAGTCTACTTGTTCCGTTCGCTTTTATCTGTCATTTTGGATTTTAAAATTTGTTCTTAAAATACTTGTGTTCCTTACTTTTCAATACACTTTTATCTTTTTTTTAATTTTTTTTCTTTTCTCAAAACACTTTTCTCACTTTTTAATATATTTTTTCTCTTCTCAATAAACTTTTCTTAATACTATTTTTTCTTAATTTCTGCTCTGAAGTTAGAATGATATAATTAAAAGAGAACAGATGGAGTATTTAATTCCCCTTGGGTAGCACTCCTTTCGGCTGTAAAATATCTGCACCGATGATTTTTATGTTATTTTTGATGGTTTGTTTTATTCAAAAAAGTAAGAGACATATCTTGTGTTTTGTTATAATTCGTTTTATCATCAAAGATTATTGAGTCAGAATAATTTTTTAAATAAAATAAATAATTAAAATTGATATTAAAAATTGATAGTATCAATCTTTTAAAACCGGTTGTAGTAATAATAACATTGGCATGTAGCCTTTGCACAATCAAATCAGTCTTGAAGTTGAAACTATTTCATGGGGTCATAGATACTCAGCCAAGGTAACAAATCAGAAAGCATGGCGCCCTTTAGCCCTGTTTGGGGTACGCCTTTCCCTGCAAGAAGCGGCGGCGGGATAGATTCGTACTAAAAAGTCTCTTTGGCTGGCTACCTAAATTTAGCTGTGCCAAAAATCTGGCTAAGAAAATTGGCGCTATAAGTTTGGCAAAATTTTTAATGGAAAAAAACCAACAGTCGATTGAAAATCGTGACATGCCATAAATTTAACAATAAAATAAATAATTATCAAAGTTATTATGACGCCCTGAAGTTTTAGCATGGTAAAGTGAGTCACCGTCTTTAAATACCCAGAAGCAGAAAAGACTTCTCGACACTTGTCTGCTTCTCCGCCTCACCCGCGGCACTGAGCCTGCACCCGCCTAGCTCTCCGCCGCCGCCTTCGATGAGCTCACCCCAACCTCGCCGCCGCCATAGACGAGCTCGCGCGGTCCCCCACCAACCTTTCCACCGCCACCCTCACGTTGCCACTTTCGATGAGCATGCCCCCACCGTGCCACCATCTCTGATGAGCTCGCGCCACCCATGAGCTGCTTGGTCCCGCGGCACCGCCCCCCTCCCCCTACCCCCCTAGCTTGGGGAACCCGCTGCCTCGTCCATGACGAGGACCACAAAAGCTGAGAAGCCGATGATACCAAACAGGCATGCTTTCTTCTACTGAACTCTGCTTTGTGGGACAAGTGAGATTCGCTTTTAGAAAATCTCGCTTTTAGGAAACGCATTGAAGCCGTAGCTCCCTCAGAGAGGGCCTTAAGCATATGTGGCTCCTTCTACTTAGCGCTTAGGGTTCTAGATTCACTGAGAAACAGAGACATTTTAGTTTCTCTCAAGAAATGATTCTCAGCTTAGAATCAGAATTGCGGCTTATTTGTTAAAATATTTTAGACAAAAAACCGCTATTTTTTCCGACAAAAAATACAACAGATAACAATAATATTACTTTTACAAACTTTTGAAAAAGTCAACAATTCAGATGTGAAACTTATGGCCAATAACAGATGGATGACCAATGGAATTCACGAAACGGAACAGCCAAATAGCAAGAAAGACCGGCGAGCAACAGTAGCGACGACTCTGGCTGCTGATCTACACGCGATTGGTGAGAGAGAGCACAAAGGGAGCCATCCTGACTCCAGGGAGCCCTGCCCATCACGGTATGGCATGGAATTCATTGACGCGTGGAAATTGTCGGATCCAGTGGCGCCAACTGAATCGAAGCCACAGTGCTGCAGTATACTGGCACGTCGAGGATGCCCATTCATCACCAATTGTGGTACAGTTTTGGCAGGATTGTTGTCTTGTTGAGAAGCTGCCCCATGCAGCGCCACAGGTTCGCGGCGTTCGCCATGTCTCCTGGCCGCACCATGCTCTTCCTCCTTGTCGTAGCAGTAGCAGCTGCTGCCTTCTTCCCTACCGCCCGTGCGCGGCGCGACCACCTTGCCACCGGCAACGCCACCTGCTGGCCGCACGAGAGAGCTGCTCTGCTGGAGTTCAAGCGAGGCGTCACCAGCGACCCGCTGGGCGTCCTCGCCTCATGGCAACGAGGAGATCACCACGACTGCTGCCGGTGGGCAGGCGTCCGCTGCAGCCGCAGCACCGGCCATGTCCTCGAGCTACGGCTTCCGGGCGATTCAGAAACTTTTGGTAATTATTAGAATGCCCTGCTTGGCCAGATAAGTCCTTCCTTGCTCTCCTTGCACCACCTGGAGCACCTTGATCTTAGCTGGAACAACCTCACCGGCGTGAACGGCCACATGCCGGAGTTCCTGGGCCATCTGAGCAAGTTGAGATACCTCAACCTGTCCAACGTGCCGTTCTCCGGGAAGGTGCCGCCTCAGCTAGGCAACCTCTCGAAGCTGCACTTCCTTGACATCTCATCATCCTGGTTTTATCCAGAAATATTGCGCTCCGGTGATATCTCATGGTTGACGCATCTGCCTCTACAGCACCTCAAAATGCGTGGCGTGATCATCAGCGGAGCAGTTGACTGGGCTCGTGTGGTCAACATGATACCCTCTCTGAAGGTACTTGATTTCTCCAGTTGCGACCTTAGCAGTGCAAAGCAATCGCTCCCATACATCAACCTGACAAATCTTGAGGAGCTTGACCTCTCGGAGAACTACATTAGGCACCCAATTTCATCATGTTGGTTTTGGAATATGACAAGACTCAGGCATCTCGAGCTTCGAGAGACTCATTTATACGGTCAACTTCCTGAAGCACTGGGACGTATGACATCCCTCCAGGTCCTTGATCTTTTATTCAGGTATGACGATCTACCTACGGAGCCAAACAACACTTACGGACGCCTAGAAATCATGAAGGCGAATATGACACATCTGTGCAACCTAGAAAGCCTAAATCTCCGTTGCAGAAACATGGACACGGACATAACCGAGCTATTTGAGAGATTGCCACGGTGTTCTTCAAACAAATTGAAGGAACTCAACTTGGGAAGTAACAAACTGACAGGAATGCTACCAACTTGGATAGGGCGATGGCGCAGCTTACTCATTCTTGATCTCTCCAATAATAATCTCACTGGGCAGTTACCTTCTGAGATGGGCACACTCAATGATTTGGTTACACTGAACCTATGGAGCAATGACCTCAATGGTGTGATCAATCATGAACACCTTGCTGGCCTACAAAGCTTCAAATGGATAGACTTGTCATATAGTTCCTTCAAGATTGTGGTGGATCCTGAATGGTTGCCACCCTTTAGGCTTCAACATGCAGATTTTGGATCTTGCGAGATGGGTCCTCTATTCCCGGCCTGGCTGCACTCACAGGTCGATATTGATTTTCTAGATTTATCAAGTGCGGGCATATTTGATAGGCTTCCAGATTGGTTTTGTACCACCTTTTCAAAGGCCACATCATTGAGTTTTTCAAATAATGGCATCAATGGCACATTACCAAGAAACCTGGAGGTTATGACATCATTAGTCGATCTCAGCTTGGATTCAAATCAATTAACTGGTCAAATACCTCAGCTTCCTAGAATGCTCCAATATTTGGATGTCTCCAATAACAGCTTGTCAGGACCTCTGCCATTAAACTTTGGAACTCAAAACCTACAAAATCTGAATATCTTCTCCAATCATATCAGTGGTCAGATTCCATGGTCTGTTTGTGAACAGAAAAACCTGTATACCTTGAACTTGGGCAATAACAGTTTGGAGGGAGAATTTCCAAAATGTGTTGAGGTGAAGAACATCGTAAAACTGATAGTGAATAACAATATGCTATCTGGAAAATTCCCATCATTTTTGAAAGTGTGCACAAAAATTCGTCTCCTGGATCTAGCATGGAACCAGTTTTCAGGGCAATTGCCTATGTGGATCGGAGACTTTGCAGACCTAGAAGTAGTAAGACTGAGCCACAACATGTTCTGTGATAGTATTCCAGCAACCATCACCAAGCTTAGAAGCCTTTCGCATCTGAATCTGGCCAACAATAGGATATCAGGTGCCTTACCTCATTTGTCGAATTTAACAGGAATGAAAGGACTATTTAATGATGATATGGTCGGCTTGGGATTTAATATGCCTGTGGTCACAAAGGGCCAAGAACGTTCCTATGAGATTGAGGGAGCTGACATGGTGAGCATTGATTTGTCATCAAACTGTTTCACTGGCAAAATTCCAAAGGAAATAACTTCTCTAGATGCAGTAGTAAACTTGAATCTATCAAGGAACTACATCACTGGAAAACTTCCAGACAATATTGGGGTCATGCAATCATTGGAATCACTTGACCTCTCAGAAAACAAGCTTGATGGAGGGATCCCACCAAGCCTCTCAAATTTGACATTCCTAAGTTTCTTGGACTTGTCATACAACAATCTTACAGGACAAGTACCATCAGGGGGTCAACTTGACACCCTCTACGTCCAACACCCATTTATGTATGATGGCAACAATGGTCTTTGTGGACGTCCTCTTCCGCATAATTGCTCCAACAACAGTGAATCAAATCATGGTGGACAGAAGCTAAATGAAGCTGATTCTAAGCTTATGTCAGTCTACTTTGGGCTCAGCACAGGATTTGTGGCTGGTCTTTGGGTGGTATTTTGTGTCATCTTATTCAAGAAATCATGGAGGATTGCTTATTTCTACCTCATAGACAAAGTACTTAAAAAAATTTATTTGTTTGTGGTTGTTACATGGGGAAGCTTGGCCCAAAAAATAGCTAGACATTAAGCCAATTGGAAGACTGGCCAAGAAGGTAACAGTAAATTGATTATACTGCAGCTTCACATCCTATGGTGCTGCCACTACATGGAAGCGAAAATGTAGGAGACATTATACATTTGGTTGTGTGTGTTTTAATTTCCTTCAATTAGAATCCATTTCGTGCCTGTTGTGTATTTGCACTATATGCCTGTGGTTCATACTCATGATCAGCTGGGACTAAGAACAACAAAGTATTGTTTTCAAGCTGTACTGCCAACTTAGGTATGCATTTTCCCTGTCTTGACTTACCGACATGCTTTGTACTCTTGAAGCACACAAATATCTATCAACTCGTTTGCATACAACTTATTTTTCCAGATTTATCTGGTGACTTCTTTGATGATACTTGCTGAATTGCAGCCTGAAGCACGGAGGTGGTTGTTAGAAAGTGTCTAACTTGACCTTAAGAAGAGCAGTTGAAGAAAATCACTCAGGGTGTTGAACAGTGACTTTTTTTTGTCTTGTTTTCTAAAAGCGCACCTTATATGTATCACACCATAGGCTTCGTTCAGAGTGGGCAAGGTGTCAAGTGTTGTATTTCTGGACAACGTAGATGCTTTGAGCAAAGCCTTCAACTGTGCCTGATGCTCACACAACTCCTTGGGAATCAAGTAGTATTTTTATTTGTCATGAAAAAGCATGAATTTTTGTTGACACCCAAAAATCAGAGCCACCGGAGTGTCTGGTGAGCTCTCTCAGGTTGGGGCACTTCGCCCATCGAAGCATCCGGTATAGTACCGGAGTGTCCGGTGAGCTCTCTCGGGCTGAGACACTTCGCCCACCGGAGTGTTCGGTGAGCCCTTTCGGGATGGGGCACTTAGCCCACCAGAGTGTCCGACAGTAAGCCGGACTGTCCGGTGAGCCCTCTCAGTTCTCGGATTTACATGACGGACACTTCGACATTCTATCAGAGACTCCGGTCTCCAGAGTATCCGGCACTTTATCGGACATTCTAGTAGTATCGGTTTTGGAAAGCTTTCAGTAGATTGATTTCAATTTTTTTTTAAACTTAAAGGATCCATTGCTGTATGGGATAAGACCATCCCATCTCTATAAAATAGAGGTCCATGACCAGTTGAGCAGCATCCCAATCGAACCTACTATTTATCTTTACATTTTGCACTTCTCAAACACTAATCCCCTCACTCGACCTTCGTTTTGCTGTTCTTCTTTCATCTTGGTGACGATCGAAGGCGATCCGACTGGTCTGACCGAGCTCGGATCAACCCTAAGCCGATTCTCCTCCGATGGGGTCTCTCCTGAGACGGAGTTGTTTAGGTGCTGCCCCAACTCGACGTTGAAACAGCGCCGACGTTTTCGCACACGAACATGCGAGCGGTGTGTTGATCCGGATCCGATTTTAGCGTCAACACACTTTTTGACGATTCTACTGGAGAACGAGTGATTTCGGTTGCACAAACCGAATCGTCGTTTTTCACTATGAACTCCGAGATCTCCATGACAAACATCGTCATGTCATCCTTGAAAGAGCTGCCCGAGGAGACGCGCAAGGTGTTCCTAGAGCGTCGGAAGGCTTTCGAAGAGGCGCGCAAGGCGCGGAAAGAGCGAGAGCTGCAGAGTACTTGGCGTGCTTCAAAAAAGATCGCCAAGGCGTCATCTCTCAAGTGAAGGAGCCCGTTCTTCCGACCATCATCGATGACGCGGCTATGGGTGCTGCCAGTGTGAGAACATTTTCACACCCTCCAGTTACTTTTAAAGACCTTTTGTATTACTTTGCCGATATAAAAAAGATCTTGACTAATGATATACAATACATGATTCATGAAAATATGTCTAAATCTTCTAAGAATGCTAGTATTGCATCATCTTCTTACGTTGCACATGTAGGCCTTCCTACTAAGTACATCGACGCCCACTACATCTAGCATAGAACAACATCCGTATGGCATGCCGTTGAACTCGTTTAGTGGGCAAACTAATTTTCTGTCTCATATGCAAACTAATGCATTGGTAGTGTCTCTCGCTAGCGTAGAGCCAATCACTAACATCCTCAATTCGGCCACGAGCTGATTGAATGAATTGGCTAATTTTGTTCTTCCTTACCGTATCGTCGCATATAGCACACCGCCTATTTCACCAAACGGTACGGGAATCCTTCATGGCCATATTTCTAATGAGTTATTTAGCGTCATGAAGACGAGCATGCACTCTCCACTATCGAACACATCTACTAGGCCACCCATTGTCAACATAGAGTAGTGTATGACACTCATTAAGAAGGACTCAAACAAACAATTCTGTGAAATGCTAGAGGTAGATCTTAAGTGAAGAGACCGGATATATCAAAAACCGTACCTCATATATTTTGATTTAGTTCCATATCCCGTTAGATGGCGTGTTTTTGACTTTGTCAGATTCAATGGCGAAGATAGTAAAACCACTTGGGAGCACATTAGTCAATATGTGGCACAACTAGGAGAAGCGGATTTTAGTGAGGCATTGAAAGTATGTTTGTTTTTTTATCACTAACCAAACCGTTTTCTCTTTGTTTTCATCATTGTCCCCGGGGTTCATAGACACGTGGGAGTCTTTAGAGCGCAAGTTTTATGACCACTTTTTTTCGGGGACCACGAATTAAAGTTGTCATATTTGACATCGGTTCGGCAAGGAAAAGACGAACCTGTCGTTGATTATCTTCGACGGTTTAGAGATGTGAAGAACCGATAATTTAATTTAACAATTTTTGAAAAAAACTTAACTGACCTAACTTTTAGTAGTTTATGGTCGCATCTTAGAGAGAAGTTGGAGGGATACAATTTTTTACACTCACTCATCTCCAACAAAGGGCTTCGGCTCAAGAGAGTCGAAGTAAAAAAATAAAACATGATTATAAGACCGTCACAGCGGGTACATCGTAGAGTATGATTCGGATAGCTCTGATGATGATTCCAATGATATTTTGGTTGCCGAGTTCATTTGGCCATCAAGACCAAATCATTTGCTTGTGATTCGCTCAAACTGGTTCAAAAGAATCGAAAAGACGATGTGAAATATACCTTTGATGTAGCTAAGTGTGATAAAATATTTGATAAGCTACACAAAGATGGGTACATTAAGATTTCATGCACCTTACCTCCGGCGGATGAGATTAATCGTAGAGCATATTATAAATAGCATAACTCTTATTCTCATGCTACTAACGACTGCAATGTTTTCTGTCGACAGATCCAATCGGCCCTTAATGAGGGATGATTGAGTTTTAAGTAGATGTAGATCGACAAGCACCCGTTTTCCGTTAACACTCTCGAGCTCAACTTTAAGGTGTTGATTTGACCTCATCAAGTCGATACAACTAAGAGGAAGAACGTGGTCATCGGGGACGAGATGCCTATTTCTTCGAGTGAGAAAGGGGCCTCTAGAAAAGTATTGCTCGAATAGTCCTCCGATGGTCAGGAGTCTCTCAAAGTCACCATTCAAAGCTCGAGACTCGGGGGCAAGTTTCACAGTCCAAGATGATAAAACCAAAGAATCCGGAGGTGGGCAAGCGAAAGATAAACCAAAACAAAGCTACGGACCGAAAGATAGGGGCTAAAAGTGCCTTCGATTGGCTCATGGCTAAGTACAAGAATCAAAATACTGATTTGAATAATCGGTCTATGAAGCGAGCAAGATCACCACCTACGGGAGGCAACCCACCTACGAAGAAGATGAGGAAAGAGATGAGGGAAACTATGAATGTGCACGGGCCTCCTCCTCCTCGTCCTCCACATGGGTTTAGAGTGTTGCCGTTGTGGTTCCATCCTATGCCTTACCCACCGTTTTCGGTGTGACATCCATACATGGAACCATAGATGTCCGTGCCACCGATGCCCGTTCCACCAATGCCATACCCATCACTTTATCCGAGATAGAACGGACCGAGAGGAGATATCTTCACAAAGTTCTCCGACCCTACCTCGGATCAGACGGATTCTCGACCAATCAAGATTCAAAGAGGGAGCTCCACCATCGCGCCTAAACAAGAGTGGCGCTCGAAGCAAGATAACGAAACTGCTCTTTCCACTTTTGTCCATCAAGAGAGTGCATCCGGAGGTGTCATCAAAATCGGCACAACTGATATCAAAATCGAGAGTCT
Organism: Zoysia pacifica; assembly: GCA_001602315.1. Taxonomy (NCBI): domain Eukaryota; kingdom Viridiplantae; phylum Streptophyta; class Magnoliopsida; order Poales; family Poaceae; genus Zoysia; species Zoysia pacifica. Next base: position 36,834 of record BCLH01001587.1, on the reverse strand, counting down.
TCACGGGACTGGTCACTTTGGATGATTCGGTTGAAAAGACCTCCCATGATTATGAAGCTAGCTGCAGCAAGAGCTACTCCAAGTACACACAATTGAGGTGGTGTCCGCCTGCCTTGACCTACACTAAAAAGAGGAAGCTTCAAAGATTGCATCTTCGGAAGATGTGAGAGGAGGAGGTAGAGAAGAAGAGAGACGAGGTCTTCAATGAGATCAAGCCGATGTTCACCTAGGTAAGCATTGGAGGGTGAGCCCGAGGCTTCTACTCCACCGATAACAGAGAAAGCGTAGGCTACTCCGAAACCACGAAGGACTCTACAGCGCCTTCGCCCACGGAAGACGTCGATATATCTGAGTTCGACGATGAGGACCTCTTAGACTACGAGCCTACACCGCCTCGAAAAGGTATGGACATTAACACTATTTGCTTATTAGTTTCTGATTATTCGCTTGTAGAGGAAGAAAAAGTCATGGCACAATTCGACTTTCAACCGAAAAGTGCTATCTTTGAGAAGTCCGAGAAATCGCAGAACCATTTGAAACCTCTCTATGAGAAGTCATATCAATGGCATAGTGATTTCTCGCATGCTTGTAGATAGCGGTGCGATTATTAATCTAAAGCCGTATTCTTTGTATAAGAAGCTAGGTAATACCGATGACGAGTTCATCCGGACCAACATGACTTTGAACGGTAAGGGAAAAGGAGATCCTATCGAGGCTAAAGGGTCGCTTCTATGGAGCTTACCGTTGAAAGCAAGATCATAGCTACCGCTTTCTTTGTTGCCGATGTACGCGGTGGTTATAGCTTGATCTTAGGACGTGATTGAATTAATACCAATAGATATGTCCTCTCTATATTGCATCAATTCTTGATACAATAGGTCGGTGATGATGTAGAGGTTATTTATACGGATGCATCGGCTTGTGTTGCTATAGCCGAATCATCTTCTTTGTTGCATGACACCGTCAAGTGATTGACTGGTTTGAACTTGACAGATTTTGATTTTTTTAGTGTGACTAGAGATGGTTTTGTATCCGTCAATGTAAAGCCGATAGAAAATCGGCTCAACCACATAATGTGATTTAATTGAGTCTAATCTTGATTGGTTTCAAAAGAGAGTGAAATACTATCGGTCCAACACGAACGATATGTGCGAAGCTATAGAGAAAATATAGAACATGGATAAGTTAGCACAAAGATTCACATCGGTCAATCCTCTTGAGGAGGCGAACTTTGGTAGCGATGATAATCCCAGGCTAACTTCTATAAACAAAAATCTAAAAACTGATTATAAAGTGAAGCTAATCGGCATACTAAAAAAATATGTGGACTGTTTTGTATGATTATATGATGAAATGCCTGGATTGAGCCGCGAGCTTGTTGAGCATCGGCTTCTAATAAAATCTGATTTTAGACCCTTTAAATAACCAATGAGAAGATTCAACTCAAATATGCATAATCGGATTAAAGAAGAAATTAAACAATTACTTGATGTGAAATTTATAAGACCTTGTAGTATGTGGTGCGAATATTCAACATCGTGCCGATGAAAAGGAAGAACACCGGTAAGATTAGAGTTTGCATTGATTTCAGAAATTTAAATAGAGCCACTCCTAAAGATGAATATCCTATGCCCGTAGTCGATATGTTGATTAATAATGCTTCCGACCATAAAGTTATTAGCTTTTTTGATGGTAATGCGAGATATAATCAAATCTTCATAGCCGAAGAGGATATGTCTAAAATTACTTTTTGATGTCTTGGTTTTGTTGTATTGTTTGAGTGGGTTGTTATGACTTTTGAGTTAAAGAATGCGGGTGGTACATATCAAAGAGTCATAAACTTTATTTTTTATGATTCGCTTGGTATCATTATGGAGGTTTACATAAATGATGTGGTGATCAAATCGATCATTTTATATTCTCACTTGGTTAATTTGCAACTCGCCGTAGACCGAATGCATCGTTTCGGTTTGAAGACGAACCCGCTCAAATGTGCTTTTGGTATATCGACCGAATTTTTTTTTAAATTTCATAATTCATGAGAAAGGCATAGAAGTATATTCTAAGAAGATAGAAGCAATTAGAAACGTGCAAGCACCTACATGTAAGACACAGTTGCAAAGCTTCTTAGAAAAAGTGAATTACTTGAGACAATTTATATACAACTGGTCAAAAAAGATTAATGCATTTACTCCTAGTTTTCGGCTAAAAAATAAAGCCGAATTCACTTGAGGGCAAAACAGCAAAAAGCTTTTGAGAAGATTAAAGAATACTTGTCTTCGCCGCCGATTCTTAGGGCGCCTAAGGCGGGAGTCTCTTTTCGTCTCAACATAGCGGCGAAAGATGATATGGTTGGTGCTATTTTGACACAAGAAGCCGAAAGAAAAGAGTACATGATCACATGTGTGAGCCAACGGTTGGTGGATGCAAAAACACGATACTCTCATTGAGAAGCTATGTTTTTCATTATATTATGCTTCCACCAATTTAAGACACTATTTGCTATCTAGCACTTGTGTGGTTGCTTATCAAACTGATGTTATTAAGTATATGTTGCATAAGCTTATTTCTAGTGGTAGGCTTGATAAATGGGCTTATGCATTGATTGAATATGATTTGGCTTATAAATCGTTGAAATCCATGAAAAGCCAAATTGTTGTTAATTTTATTGTTGAATATCGGATTGATTTAGAACATGATCTAGATGTTGCTTATGTTACTTTTACCCTTTGTAAATTATATTTTGATGGATCGGTTTGTAAAGAGAGTCAAGGTGTTAGTGTGATTTTATTATCTCCTCATGATGCACACTTTAAATTCTCAAACCAATTAAAATATGATTGCATCAATAACCAAGCCGAATATTAAGTATTATTGTTCGGTTTAGAGACGTTAGAGTCCATGAGGATTAAGCATGTAGAGCATTTCGGTTATTCGCTGTTAGTAGTACAACAAATTTTTGAAAATTTTCAATGCTTAGACGGATCATTAAATGACATCTTAGATAAGTGACCAGACATCATTAAAAGAATAGATGAATTTAACATACATTATATACCTAGGCTAGAAAAGAGTGAAGCCAACGAGTTGGTTCAATAAGCATTGTGTTACAATGTTGGTAAAAGTAGATTTTCAGTCAATATGAAACCGATGCTTGAGGTGTTATAATTAGACCATTCGGACACTAACACGTCAAACTGTGATAAACCGAATCGTTTAATTGGAGGTCACCCATAATTTTATACATTCGTAGTCCAAGGCAAAGTGTGGATAAGAAAGTTCGACATGTGGCTTTCAAATATACTTTGATTGATGGTAACTTATACCGTCGAACGGAGAATGATTTGCTTTTAAAATGTTTGGGTGATGACGAGGCTAGAGTAGCTACGGGAGAAGTTCATGTGGACATTTGTGGTACGCATCAATCAGCTCTAAAAATAAAATGGTTGTTAAGTAAGATCGAATTCTATTAGCCAACCATGATTGTCAAATGCTACCATTACTACAAAAAATACGAAGAGTGCCAAAGATTTAGAAACATTCAATTGGCACCCGCAGCCATAATGAACCCTATAATAAAACCATGGCCATTTTGAGGAGGGGAATTGGACTTCATTGAATAAATACATCCTCCATCTTCGAATGGACATCGTTTCGTGTTGGTCGCGACGGATTACTTTACCAAATAGACCGAAGCGGTGGCTCTTAAGAACATGACGCACAGAGATAATTGAGTTTTTTACCGAGCATATTATTCATATATTTGGCATACCTCAAATTTTGACTACCGACCAAAGTACTTTCTTTACGTCCGCTCATGTTAAAGAGTTTGTCGAATCCTATGAAATTAGAATATTCAATTTATCTTCATATTATGCTTAAGCCAATGGCCAGACCGAGTCTAGTAACAAAACATTGATTAAACTCATTAAGAAAAAGATAGAGAATAATCCCAAGAGATGACATGAGATCTTATCGAAAGCATTGTGGGCTCATCGGATATTTAGACATAGAGCAACTAAAGTAACACCCTATGAAATTGTGTATGTACAAAAAACCGTTTTATCCATCAAGGTAAATCTAATAGCTCTAAGATTAGCTAAACAAAATGATTTATCTACTGATGAGTATAGAGCATTAATACTAGACAATATTAATGAAGTCACCGATAAGCGTTTGAGTGTTTTGAGAGAGATTGAGAAAGATAAGGCGCAAGTTGCTAGAACCTACAATAAGAAGGTGAAAACCAAAACTTTTTAGGTGTGCGAATTGGTTTGAAAAATTATTCTGCCTGTAGGCTCACGAAACAACAAGTTTGAGAAATAGTCTCTTAGTTAAGAAAGGCCATATAGAATAATAAGAGTCATCGCTGAAAACGCATACATGTTGAAAGATGTTCGCGAAGAATCATTACCTAAGGCTCGTAACGGCCGATACTTAAAAAGTACCATCCAAGTGTTTAGTAAGAAGCATAAGAGGAAAAAATGGCCGATATGAAGTATCGTTATCAAAAAATGATATGATGGCTGATGAGTTAGGAGGACCATCGTCCTTAGAGATTTTTGGGTGCTCAGAGTGTTTTATGGTGCAGGAACATCATAAAAAAACAGAAGGACATATGTTAACACAAAAAAATCAGAGCTACCGAAGTGTTTGGCAAGTTGTCGGAGTGTCCGACAAGCCCTCTCGGGTTTGGGGCACTTCGCCCACCGAAATATCCGGTATAGCACCCAGAGTATCTGGTGAGCCCTCTCGAGTTGGGTCACTTCGCCCACCAAAGTATCCAGTATAGTACCGAAGTGTCCGGTGAGCCCCCTCAAGTTAAGGCACTTCACCCATCGGAGTGTCCGGCATAGTACCGAAGTGTCCGATGAGCCCTCTCAGATTGAGACACTTAGCCCACCGGAGTGTCCGACAGGATGCCGAATTGTCCGGTGAGCCCTCTCGGGTTTTCAAATTTACATGATGGACACTCCGGCATTCTATCAGAGACTCCGGTTATCGGATTATCCGGCACTTTACCGGACACTCCGATAGTGTCGGTTTTGAAAAGTTTTTAAAACATTGATTTCAATTTCTATCCAAACTTGAGGGATACGTTGCCCTGCTGCGGGATAAGACCATACCACCTTTATAAAACAGGGGTCCATAGCCGGTTAAAGAGCATCTCAATCGAATCTATCATTTATCTTTATATTTTGCACATCTCAAACCTTAATCCTCTCATTCGACCCCCGTTTTGCTGTTCTTTCTTCGTCTCGGTGACGATCGAAAACGATCCGGCTGGCCTAATCGAGCTCGGATCAACTCTAAGACGATCTTCCACCGACGGAGTCTCTCTCAAGACGGGGTTGTCTAATGCAGCCCAAACCTGACGTTAAAGAAGCGTCGACGTTCCCGCACACAGACGTGCGAGCAGTGTGTTGACCGGACCCGATTTCGACGTCAACCATTTCAAATTTGTGCAAATCAACTCAGTATCATTCAAAAAGGTTTACTTAATAATTTATTAGTTCCACACTAACACACTGATATCTGGGAAAGGAAAAAGGGGCAATTGCAAAATTAGTCATGTTTTCAAGCTTAATTCTGAAAATAATTCTCTTTTCCTTTTTTAAAAAATAGCTCTCTTTTTTAGACTTTACAAAATCGTTTACAAATCTGAAGTTTTGTTGTAGTCATATTCCATTAAGTGGTGTTAACGGTGTTAGATATTGTGGAAGAAGATGTATATGCCCTTGCAAATCTATTCCATTTTTATTTGATTTTACAAAAAAAGGGTTCTGTTTTGAGTAATTTGCATTTATCAATTTTAGATAATTTGCAACAACTCTTCAGCCGTGCTGGAAAATGCTGCTGCTGCCGCCTGCCCAACCCCTGGCGTCGCGCCCGTGCGTGCACAGCCATCGGCGCTCTCGCTCGCCCCGCCGCAGGCATCTGCGTGCGCCTCGCCTAGCCGCCAGCGCCCGTGCTAACCCCAACCGGCCCCTACGCCTAGCCGTCGGGCCATGAACGGATTTCTTCACCCAGCACGGATGTGCGGGGGCAACGCACCGCCCTTGGATCCTCAACTTTGACGTCTCCGCGAGTGGCTCGGGTTTTTTTTGTGCAGAGGGCCCTTGTGGCAGTTAAAGCCTCCAGCGTCCCCGCACTCCGTGCCCCTTAAAAAAATTTTAGTACGTCGGTGCCTACCAGTGCCCAGCCATCGGTGCTCGCGCTGGCCTCGCCGTAGGCGCCCGCACGCACCTCACCCTCGCGTAGGCCTCTCGCACAGCTGCCAGCGTCATGCTAACCCCGGCCAGCCCTCGCGCCCAGCCGCCCTCGCCCCCACGCGCCCACCCTGCCCCCACACACCGTCATCTGCAAATTTGATCTGGTCTTTCAGAGATGGCACGGAGCAGTCTCGTCTACTCCAACGTTTTTATAATATTTTTAAGATTAAATTTCACAAAACTACAACTAATTTATCAAAATTATTATAAAACTACAGTTTTAAATAAATATTTTACAAAACTAGTACAACTATGTATTACAAATTACATATTTAAATAATTGTATCATAAAACTACATATTTTGTAAGTGATGTATCACAAAAATTCAGATTTAAAGGGTTACAAAATTTTAGTTTTACGATACATCATTCACAAAATATATAATTTTGTGATATACTTCTTAAAATTTGTAATTTTGTGATATATAAATGTATTAAATCTGTAATTGTGTGAACAGTGTGTTAAATCTGTAGTTGTGTCGGGACTGAGGGAGTAAAACTGACTATTATAACATGGGCGTACACGTTGTCTGTCTAGTAAAGAGAACTTACTATTTTAAATAAGGCAGAGAAATCACGACTATTTTAAATAAGCCAGAGAAATCAAGAGAGACCGCAAAAGAAGCGCCGTAGAGCCTGAAAAAATTTTGGGGCAGCCTCCTTCCTTTTATTTTTTTTTCACGTGCCTGGGCCTGGGGCGCGACGTCCCGTGCTCCGGTGCTCGTCCGTAGCTGATGGCGGCTATTCGTTTTTCCCACCGCAGTCCGTCTCTCTCGATGGTCGATGCTCGTGAGGGAAGAAAGAAGATAGGGACGAGCTGGGCTGGCTGGGCAAAGGAGCTCAATCTTTCCTTTTTTTTTAACCTGAAACGCAATATGCACGGCAGGACACACCATGTTAATATAATTAAAGATTTAATAACATCTCTATACTAAAAATGAGTTGTCATGGGATTCAAAGGTATTCGAGTAATTTTACCATTTAGAATAGACAATGCAACAAAAGTAATCAGGATTGTGAAACATCCAGCTTGATTATTCAGATACCGAATTTTCCAAACAACGGCTAATAAAAAAATCATGCTTTTCAAGTATGCGAGTTTCAGAAAAGTGGAAACAAGTACTTACCTGGGCTTCCTCCATGTGCCATAAGCCTTCCAGTCATGTGTCCTACCCGCTTATTCCTAATATACAGTGGTTTGATGTTGACTTCTCAATGTTCTCATTATTCGTTCCCATTGTATTCTTTTTAGATAATCGTATTGTTACAAAATCTCAAATCTTTTTTATTGACTCGTTATCCCATAGTATGACTGTAATGGAAAGCTGAAGCTTCTGGCGAGAGTGGCTTACATCACGTCACTTTTTATCATATTACATGCATTCCACTAAAAGCCTCCTCTGACTAAAAGGTAAATTGGTGAAAAGATATTTTTGTTCATACTTTGTGTTTTGAACTAATCTGTGGAATACGCTGGCCCCGTTTGGAATCACTCTCCCACCACGCTTTCCTTGGAAACCAAATTACCAGCAAATCAGCTGTCAAAATAATTTACTCCGGAAAGAATCTCACCGTTTGGCATCCCCGCTTTTTCTCACCGTTGCACGGCCGGCGATGGAATCCACGGTGGCCGTCGTGATGGTGCCGTTCCAGGCGCAAGGCCAACTCAACCAGCTACTGCTTCTGTCCTTGTTGCTGACGTCATAGGGGCACCCTGCGCAGCTGCGCTTCGCCGAGCCGGAGCAGCACCTCGCCAAGGCCTGCATGCGGCTGCTTTCGTGAGCTCCAGATCCTGTTCGACGGGGAGCTTTCGTACGGAAGCACGGTATCTGGGAGCTCTCATGCATGCAGGCGCCTCCGTCCCAGGTCACCGTGTTCCTCGAGAAGCTCTCCTGTGGAAGCCTCCGTCCCAGCTCAGCACGGAGACCGGCGTTGCTAGCTGGGCGGCCGAGCTCAGCGCAGACGGCGGGGCGGCGGAGCATGACGCGGAGGCCGGCGCTCGCCATGGGGAGGCGGAGCTCGACGCGAAGGTCGGCACCTGTGGCGGGGCTTGAGGCTGAGGCCGGCGGTGGTGGCCGGGCAGCGCTGCGCGAGGCGGAGGGCAGCACCGGCAGTGGAACCTGAGACGACGGAGTGGCCGAGGAGCAGGTGCGGGGCCGGGGCTCGTGAAGGTAGGCGCACGCGGACGCGTTCCACAGAAGCTAGCCTGGAGCCGATTCCGCGTTTTAGTTTTAGAAGAGCGTTGGAACCAATCGATTCCCCCGGACGCCGACTTCGAAGCGGAACGTTTGGGATGCTGCGTCGCTTATTTTCGATGGAAGCGCTTGAGAATCAGTTCCAAACGGGGCCGCTATGCCTGTGTGGGTTTTCAGCTAAGTAGTACTCCATCTGAAGTACTCGTGCGTTTCAAAGTATAAGCGGTTCTATATTAAGCAAGCTAATTTTTTTTTAACTTTGACTATTAATAATAAAAAATTTATAATATTTTATTATATCTAAATTATGTTACTAAATTTATTGTGAACAAACTTTCATAATATGTTATCTTTACTTTATAAATTATTTAATTTTTTATATTAAGTTAAAGTTAATAGAATTTAACTTCGGTCAAATCAAAAAATATTTATATTTTGTTATATTTTATAATGAAGGTAGTAGTAGTTAACTGTAGTAAACATGTAATTCCTCCGTCTCAAAATCGTCCATGAATCTAAGCTGGAATGCTCGGGTAGGTGGCGGCTATCTCTGCATCTATTTCCGCTTTGAATACTCTAAAAAATATTGTACCCACCTCGACTAGATTCTACTCACTGCCGCCAACCATGACGTGAACGTCACATGGACTTACCAGGCGGGATCAACATATTTCTCGTCGCCTTCTGTGGAAAAGCTTCAAATGCTGCCGATCGAAGAGAGCCACATCTCCAAGAATCCTAGAAGACCAACCGCGCCTGGCCACCGTCGCAGCGCCGGTCACGCCATGGACGAACTCTGTGGTAAGCGTGCGCCGGTGGCTCGCTGCACGGCAAGGCCACGCGTGCTCCTCCTCTGCAGCCCGTGCATGGGCCACCTCATCCCGTTCACCGAGCTCGCGCGCCGCCTCGTGGCCGATCACGGCCTCGCCGCGACGCTCCTCTTCGCGGCGGCCGCGTCCACGCCTTCGGAGCAGTACCTCGCCCTGGCCGCGTCCGTCCCGGCCGGCGTCGACCTCGTCGCGCTGCCCGCGCCGCCGCCGGACGACGACGGGGACGCTCCCCCTCGCTCCTCCGCGGAAGTGCGCGACCGCGTCACG
>BCLH01001587.1:0-27265 GCA_001602315.1 Zoysia pacifica | reverse complement strand
CGCGCGCCGTCCGCTGCAGCGTCCCGCGCGTCCGCGAGTTGGCGCGGGCGCTGGCTCCGCTCGCTGCGCTCGTGGTGGACATGGTCGGCTGCGGTCCGGCGCGCGAGGTCGCGGCCGAGCTCGGCGTCCCGTTCTACCTGTTCTTCACCTCGCCGTGGATGACGTTGTCCCTGCTCCTGCACCTCCCTGCGCTCGACGCCGCGCGCCCGTCAGAGGAGGAGTACCGGGACGCCGCCGAGCCGATCCGGCTGCCTGGCTGCGTGCCGATCCACGCGCACGATTTGCCACAGTCGATGCGCGCAGACCGGAGCAGCGACACGTTTGCCGGATTCTTGTCCATGGCCAAGGGTGTCGTCACAGGAGTCGACGGGATTCTTGTGAACACCTTCCGGGACCTAGAGCCCGCCGTCGGTGACGCCGCCATGGTCAACGGCGGCCTCAGGCTGCCGGTCCACCCGGTCGGGCCACTGGTCTGGACCAGGCCGGTGACGGGCACTGACTGGGATCACGAGTGCCTGCGATGGCTGGATCAACAGCCTCGTCGATCCGTCGTCTACATCTCATTCGGCAGCGGCGGCACGCTTACGTCGCAGCAGACCACCGAGCTGGCGCTCGGGCTGGAGCTCAGCGGGTGCAGATTCATCTGGGCAGTCAAGAGGCCAGATCAAAGCTCAACGACGGGAGCATTCTTCGGAAACCAACAAGGTGAGCAAACTACTCCATTGGAGGATTTCCTGCCCGAGGGATTCATCGAGAGGACAAGGGATGTGGGAATGGTGACCTCGACATGGGCGCCGCAGACAGCGATACTGGAACACGCTTCCATCGGATGCTTCGTGACGCATTGCGGGTGGAACTCTGTATTGGAGAGTGTCATCAATGGCATGCCTATGGTTGCCTGGCCGCTTTACGCGGAGCAGAACATGAACGCCGCGATGTTGGAGGGCCAAGTGAAGGTGGCTGCCCGGGTCAACGATGGGTTCGTGAGCAGGGACGAGGTTTCATCCGCAATCCGGCGCGTGATGGAAGGGGATGAAGCTGATAGAATGAGGGAGCGGGCAACTGAACTTAGGGAGAGGTCAGCGCGTGCCTTGAGCAAGAATGGTTGTTCAACTCAAGCTCTAGCACAGATTATTAACGATTGGAAATGCTTTGGTAATGAGCAGTAAGAAAACTTCTCTTCAGTGGTTTTTTTTTTCTTTCTCATGTTGTCGCTGAGCAGCTTTATTAGTAGTTTGTTCAGTTTGCACTCAATAAATTGTTTTGTCAAACACTATTGACATAAAAAAATATAGATTATATGAATAAGTTGAATACATAATTTTCATAAATAATCTCAAGTATGAGCAGATGTTTGAATCATCATAATCCCTACAAAGAGACTCTAAGGCCCCGTTTGAGAGAGATTATAGGGCTGCTTTGCTAATGATTATAATAACTTATGCTATAATCTTTACCAAATACTATAAGTGATTATATTTATAATCACTAATAATCACTTTTATATTTTGTACAAAGCCCTCATAAGCTACAAATAATAGTTTTTTATCGCTTCTCTCTTTCCAGCACCTATAATTAAACTGTTTTACCTAACACTTTTGACATAAAAAATTAAATTATATCACCTCTTTTGGGCTGCGTGGGCTCTTGGACCACCGTTTTAGGCTGCGTGGGCCTCTTTTTGGTTTGCGTGGAAGATAAGTTTGATGTGCCAAAGTTACAACTTAAATAATTTTTAACATTTAAATCAAATTTTTTTAATTTGTTGATCATTTTTAAAATCCGTTAGTATCATCATATTCCTTAAAATTAATGTAAGAAATGATATCCCAATCACAGACTATATTTTTTATTTTTAAAATTTCAATTTGAAAGTTTTTAAAAAAATTATGATGTAACGAATTGAATCATAGTAAGATACAAGTGTTTCAGAAGTGAAAATAAAATTTTCTTAGTAGTAAATTTAAGGGTTATTTGCATGCATACCGTTATTTTGAGCGAACTTTTCATCTATACTATCCAACTAGTCAATGACATATGAGGTTTGATCCTATATATCATTGACTCAAAGTGGTGGTATAGATGAATCCCTGGTACTTACGGTACGAGGTTACTCGACGGTCCAAGCTACGATATACAGTCCATCAACAACAACTGTCTCACGTTATTCGTGGGTCCAGAGAAAGATTCTCACTCATTTTCACGAAGCCCAACCAGAGGGTCGGGTGCATCTTGTAACCAAAGCCATCCCGACCTCCGTCGGGTCGAGAGCAGCGTAACGACAAAGCTACTTACCTTTTGACTCCAGAGTCGGGCGATCAACCTGCGACAAGGCCAGAATCCTAGCCAATAAAAAGCAGCACCGTCACTGTAGCAGATACTGTAGCACTGGTACTGTAGCGTGGAAAATACTGTAATACAAGTAGAATTCCCGTATCACTAGTTTGAGGAGGTGGAAACCAGTTTAAAAACCTGGCTTTAGAATGCAGTAATAGCTCAGGTTAACTTTTTTACGCGAAGCGAGAACAAAAGCGTAAGCAGTTATTCTGTGAGGTTGTACCTGCACAGCGTGCGAGCAGGTTCGAAGCCATATTTCGGGCATGGGATGTTACACCTCTGTCGGTACAGAGATTACTGACGACTATACAAAGGAGGCAGAGAGTAAACAGTAAAGCAACTTTGTCCCCCTGACACTGAATATGGGACAAGCGAAGGATGACAGTTGGTGTCAGAGGACCGTCAGGCGCCAGAGAATCATCGAGAGATCATTTTCGAAGATGCCGTTGGCTCCACCCTTCAGAGAGGGCTCGCTTCCTTGAGCCAAGTTTGGTTGCGGCCCCACTCATCAGAGGAAGCCTTATCCTACGAGGACCAAGTTTGACTGCGACCCACCTATCAGAAGACACCCTGTTTCGTGGAAATCAAGTTTAGTTGTGGTCCCCACTTTTCAGGGAGCCGCCCACTTCGCCTTGCTTTGTAACCTCGGTCTAGCATCTATATAAAGGCTCGTCAGAGACCCTCGTACAATGAGAGAGACATAGTAAGACTTGGAGATTAGTTCGACACATCCATACAGGCGCGTTAGGGACTCTGCCCGCATAAGAGCCTTTTCACCGTTGTAATCTACTCGATTATACGTGAGTTCATCACATTCGACCCCTGGACGTAGAGTATTATACCTCGCGATGGCTTGAACCAGGTTACATTCTTCAGTGTATCATAGATTAGGCATATCGATTAGCAAACAGTGCATCGTACCCCCTTCGATCGTATAAATTCGTGTTGTGCCGGTGTACGAAACACTGATAGAAAGTGTAGCTAATGGTATAGATGAAATTATTACTAAATTTAATTGTTCCAGAAATAAAATAAATTCTAAATATTTCAACAGATGCATACATGAGCGCAATAAAAAGAAGAGAAAAAATAAATAAAAAGAAAAAATAAAATTTGAAAATAACATAAAAAGTTTGTTTAATAAATTGAATATTCTTGTGTAAGGTTCAAGTGTTTCAGTAGTGAAAATAAAATGTCCTAGTAGTAAAAGTTAATTGTTCCAGTAGTATAATTAAAAAATTTTAGTTATAAAATAAATTCTAAATATTTCAATGGATGTATACATGTGTGCAATAAAAAGAAGAAAAAAAATAAAAAGGGACTAGGTAAATTTGGAAAAATAACAAAAGAATTTTAAAAATAAAACAATAAAAAATAATACTCTCTCTGTCCTGGCATGAGATTTAAGAAAATTGAAAAAAATAGGATGTTCTGAAATCGAGGAAGAGAGAAATAGAGTGCAGAAAAAAAATTATCTCAAAAGTAAGAATGATTTATAATTTAAAAAAAATTAAAAAGTTCAGAATAACTTATAATTTGGAATGGAGGGAGTAAGAAAATAAAAGAAGAAAAAATTAAAAAGAGAAAAAAATAGAAAATGATCAGGTGCATCGTGGATGGGCTGACAAAAGGCCCAATAAAAAAAATTGGATGTGCTGCGTGCGGTTGCGCACTTGCGCGTCGACTATCAGCGCGTGACCCTAGGCGTTACCGAAGATTCCGATTGGATCACGGCGTCTCAGCTACTCGAGTCACGGCTGCGTCTCGGGCCTCTCGGCGGGATAAAAAAAAAAACCGGCTACTTCGTAGGGCTGTCACCGAACCGAACTTGAGCGAGTTCAGATGGCCTAACCTCGAGTTCGAGTTCAACCGAACTGAGTTTGAGCAAGTTTGATTTGAACTTTGATCTTCAAGTTAAGTTCAAACTCAGCTTGATTCGAACTCAAACTTGTTTGAACCGTTTGATTTAGATTGACAACAATAAAAATATATAAATATTATTAAAAACAAATTATAAAAAATTATTTTAAACTATCAAATTGATAAATTAACAATTAAAATATAAAAATAATAATTATTCACCCTAACAAACTTTATTAAGTCTAATTGAGCTCAAGATCCTTAGGCTCTCAAGCTTTATTTCGAGCTTAAGTTTAATTTGTTTAACTTTCAAGCTAAGTTCAGGTTAAACAACGAACTAAACTTGAGTAGCTCGCAAGCTCGAGCTTTATTTGACCATGATGGTAAATGGTTACTAGATTATTTGACGGATCGGCGTGTTGCATTCGCACGTAATAGCCCATGAATACACACGCAGTGAAAGAACAGACCGCCCTCAGATCCTCTGGTCAGGGATGATGACGTAGCGTCTCACGGTTTCGCGGCGGGGCGAAACCATGGGCTGGAGTTGAATTTGACGATGCGACAGCAACACCAACACACGCTCTGGTGGTTGGACCGCTCGGCCGTGGGTTGGTGCGTTCGCGTTTGGTCGTTGACTGCTGACTCGCGCCGGTGTCTCCGCCTCTGGCCCTCTGCTGCCCGGGTCTGGTGGAATGGATCGGAGTGGCTGGCTTGACCAGCCGTCTCGTGGCAACCCTGTCAACTATGGGACCAGGATTTTCGATGGTCACATGTGCACGTGTATACGGTTCCCGATTAAGTCGCCGTCTCTCCCGTCTTCCTGCAAAACGCTCTGGTTGGTTAATTTGAAATATGTCCATGTGCACCTTTTTTCCATTTTCAAAAAACAAAACTGAAATATTAGCTGACCCGGCTCGAAAAATCTTGCGCAGGAGCTGGTAGAGAAATGTCAACTTACCCAGCATGGGCTCAGAAATTTTATAAAACCAAAGTGAATATTTCACAACACATAACAAGTTCACGTAAATAATCACTCACTGTTACTGTATCGAATATATTTGAACAGGAATATCTTTTACACTATAGAATTCTCTCATCTTATCAAATAAGTCATCTCAGCCACTTTCTTTTATGTAGCGTCCATCTAAACGTTTACTCTGAATAAACTTTTACATCAGCACAGAGACTGGGCAACAGCTAGGCTCGACGGGCGATGGGTCCGCGGGTTGTTCCCGACGAAGCATCTCCAGCTTCGCTGAGCACCAGGCGCGTGGGCATGGCTTGCGGACCAAAGTTAGCATTAATAATAATTTAAGAAAAAAGAGAGTAGATCACAAAACACACATGACTTACACTTTAATCAGTAACTAGAGCGACAAAGCAGCGATGGAGAAGCAAGATTCTCGACACATACGGTGGCGTTTGGGATGTGGGCTATGATAAATAGATTTCGAATTAGCAAATAAATAAAAGGTTGATATTTAATAAAATAAATGAATGAAAGTATGTTCATCGATGATGATTCATTTTGGAGGAGCATCCAGACGATGGTTCTTACGGCAGGTTCAAGCCATGGAGTCGCTCAATGAGATAAGAGGTGGGATGTGTCTAGTGCCGGAGTTCTGCTTCGGTGGTGAGAAGCGATGCCGATGCCGAGGAGACTGTGGAAGCGGAAGCTAGAAGTTGCGTGTTGTAGTTTCCAGTTTCTTTAGGGTTTTTTTCTGAAAATGTTTGGGGATGCAGTGTGATGGATTACTAATATAATTCCTCTTCGGAAAAAAATAAATGAATGTTTTATATCTCTCATTTTCATTTCCCAATCACATTCCCACCACCAATTCGAGATTCCCAAACATCTCATGTATATTTTACACCACCTCACACTGCTAATTTAAGCTCAGGTGAAGGTCCTGATGCTGTTCGACGACAGGTTAGCATCACCAACCGTGCATGCTGTATTGGCCGTTGGATCGACAGCTCGTGCAGCGCGTGCCGGATACCTCATTGCAGATCACGTGTTTGTGAAAATGAGCAACCGTACTACCGTAGCTTAGTTGCCTTAGACAACAGATTCTCGAAGGAATGCCAGTACCCCACGCGCATCCAATGTTGTGCAGGATTAAAAATTTACCACCTCTGTTTTTTTAATTGTTGTCGATGTTGATTTTTATCTATTTTAGACTGATCTTATTTAAAATATTAGTTTAAATATATAAATTATAAGATATATTTTAAATAGATTTAATGATAAAACAAATTATAATAAAATACTATATGATACTTGTTATAGTAACAACAAATCTAGTTGCTTGTTTCCAATCAAACAGTTGACAGAGGATCCAAATTCAAATGCAGTTGGGCGTCTGATTTTCTACCAACATTAAGAGGATCCCCTGCCGCGATGAGCACGGGCGAGGACGAGCAACAACAGCTAGAAGACTAATGAGTTTTTACTTTTTACTTCCTCCATCCTAAATTAGTTTTTACTTTTTACTCCCTTTCATCCTAAATTATAAACTGTTGTAGGTTTCATTATGTGAATCAAGTAGAATGGAAAATGTGAGAGGAACAAATAAATGAGGAAGACATGGACAAAGATAGAAAACAACTTATAATTTTAAAAAGTACTACATTCGCCCCTAAATACTTGACAAGATGTTATGTTTGACTTCTACTTAGCTTTAGCTTAGTGTGCTTCCTCACCTATTCCCTCCTTCCCTGAATATACATGATTAGTGAATTCAAAATTTATAAAAAGAATATAAAAGATTGTAGGACTATGACAAAATTTTGGTAATAAATTTATTTAATATGGGATGGATGGGTATAGATAAAATGAGTACTGCCTCTGTTCAGGTTTAATTGTCGTTCTAGCTCTAGCCACGAGAATTAAGAAAAAATATTGAGAAGAGTGAAAGGAGAAAAAGTGTACTGAGAAGAGACTAATGTGTATTAAAAAAAGAGAAATATATATTGGAAAGAGAGAAAATTTATTTGAAAGTGAGAATGGCAAGTATATTTGGGAATAAAATTTAAATACTAGAAAAGAGAAAAATATTTAAAAATATATTTGGTACTCCCTCCGTCCCAAAATTAATTTATGTTTATATTTTGTGCCATAACTTTAAAACCTAATATTTATATTTTTAATTTTTTCATAAAATATTTATATAATATATATAATTTATATTATTATAATTAATTAAATTTATTATTTAAAGATAAATTTGATAATAAATTATTTTGAAATAGAAGGAGCATATTTTATGGAGTTCCTGCATCAAACCACGAAACACACGCTTTGAGCCTCTCTCCAGCTCCACAATGTATCCACGTGCCATGGCCCGCCGACAAGCGGGCCAACACCCAACGCGACGCCGCCAAGAAGCCACGCCCACGCGGTCTTGGCCATACGCCCCCGGCCCGTTCCCAAACCTAACCCCAGCCCTGTGCAGCCGGGCCCCACCTCGCAGCAAAGCCTCCTTCCCCCATCCGGCCCGCGCCGGTGGTAGGTGGTTTGACTGCGCCAGCCCCACCCCACCCTCCCCATCCCCGGGCTATATAAGCCGCGCCTGCTCCCCCTCGCCGGCAGCAGCAACCACCACAGCTGTACCAACAGTCGCCGCCGTTGCCGCGTCCGTCCAAGCTCGCTATTTTACTCATTCAATTCAATTCCTTCGCTGCGCGCTCGCCAGCTGCCACCTACCACCCCGCGGCGACCGATCGTCAATGGACTCGGCGTCGTCGACGGGCGCGATGGAGCTGGTGGCCGCGCTGCTGCGGGGCGTGCCGCCGGAGCTGCGCGGGGGAGGCGCCGAGGCCCGCACGCTCATGGCCACGCTCGCGGCCGCCGTGCTCGGCGCCGCGCTGCTCGTGCTCTGGAGGATGTCGGCCGGGAAGAAGGGGAGGAAGGAGGCCGCCGTCACGGAGGCCGCGGTGCAGGCCAAGGCACGGGGCGCCAGGGGAGGCGAGGAGGAGGCGGATGACGGCCGGAAGCGGGTCTCCGTCTTCTTCGGCACGCAGACCGGCACCGCCGAGGGGTTCGCTAAGGTGCCGAACTAATCGCGCCTCTGTTTTTGCAGCAACTTAACTGAATTGCTCTTCTTGTTTCGGCTACCTACGATTCCAAGGGTATTGGGAGGCGCTTGATTAAGGCGAAAAATTAGTAGTTCTTGGTAGCTGATGGAGACAGTTTTTTGAACAATTTTCTCCATCGTTTTCTCGCTGCCGGCCTTGTCCTTGGGGGGTCGCTCTCGCGGTACAGAAATTCCACGGCATGCATGAAAGTTACTGCGAGATTTGACGAGTTGGGAATACGAAAATTTAACCTTAGGCAGACCCTTTTTCTGGTGTATTTTATTCAGACTATCCACCTTATTGTTGTTTGATCAAAGAAAGTCAAGCGCATGTTTGCTAGCAAGAAAAGCCAACGGCATGTGCGGTCGCAGAATGTTGACCACGAATAATAAGGAGCACAAATCGTCTGGAGCAACGAAATTAGGTTGTCAACTGTCAACCTTCCTACCTTCTTCCTGGGCCCCAATCGCCAGGTCGTTTTCATGAATTTCGTGTGTAAAGGTGAAAGATAAAGGGGGAGTATGGTTGGCTTAGGAAGGAAAAAGCACCTGTCTTGTTTAGATTTGTTTAACCAACGGCCTTCAGTGTATTCAGTTCTCTTTCAGAGTAAGGGTCTTCTAACCATCTGATCTGCTAAAATAACAGGCACTGGCTGAGGAGGCAAAGGCAAGATACAACAAGGCAATATTCAAAGTTGTGGACCTGGTAATTAACTGATCAAAGTACAAGACCATGAAAAAAAAATTGCTAGCTGGTACCACCAGTGTAAGCTATGGATTACTTAAGGTGATCTTACGCACAGAGTGTGGTTCTTTATAGGATGATTATGCGGCAGAGGATGAGGAATATGAGGAGAAGTTGAAGAAGGAGAAGCTAGCCTTGTTCTTTGTTGCAACGTAATACAGTTGTTCTCTCCTCCGCACTCTGCATATCATAATATTCTGAATAGTTCAGCTCACTATGTCGTTTCTCTGGCCAAGTTTTGAAACGGTGCAGACTATTCATATTAGTTGAAATGAAATACCTTTGAAGTCTTGTTTTAAAATCAATGATATCTGCATTGTGCTGCTTCTATTTTACTAGCAATTTATTTTAGCAAATTTGCATTTTTAATAGTGGTTCAGCTAGCCATTCAAGACATCTTTACAACTTACTGTTTTTTATTTATTCTGGAATACTAAATTCAAATGAGTCATACTTACGTAGCATGGTGAACTTTCAGGTATGGAGATGGTGAGCCAACGGACAATGCTGCTAGGTTCTACAAATGGTTCACCGAGGGAAATGAAAGGGGAGTCTGGCTGGACCACCTTAAATATGCCGTGTTTGGTCTTGGCAATCGACAATATGAGCATTTCAATAAGGTACTCTCACAGATAATACTCGTCACAACATTAACTTATGCTGCCCCATTTTAATATCTGGTGTTCATAATCCTCATCCTTTGCTTATGCTTACAGGTTGCCAAAGTGGTTGATGATCTTCTAACTGAACAGGGTATGCCTCATGTTGTGACTAATCTATCGCATTGTCTGATTTATCATTAGCTATTCTATTCAGCTGATCCTAATTTATATTTCTTTTAGGTGGAGAGCGCCTTGTTCCAGTTGGCCTTGGAGACGATGACCAATGCATTGAGGATGACTTTAATGCATGGTATGTTTACTCTATCTCTTAATACAAAGATATGCAGCTCTCGTGCGTATTCGAGAAAAAAAAAATTAAGGTGTTTCTCCTGAATTCTGTTGTCTCCACAGGAAAGAAGCTCTCTGGCCAGAGTTGGATCGGTTACTTAGGGATGAAAATGACATGTCCACTGGAACTACATACACAGCTGCTATTCCTGAATACCGGGTTGAATTCGTCAAACCTGAAGAGGCAGATCATTTGGAGAGAGGCTTCAGCCTTGCAAACGGACATGCTGTCCACGATGCACTACATCCTTGCCGGTAAGAATATCACTACTTCAATGCAACAATGCCTGGACGCCACAAGACTGTTTCTAATATTGGAGTTCATGTTATTAAACTGAAATATCCTATGTGTATCTAGGGCTAATGTGGCAGTGCGGC
Source organism: Zoysia pacifica (assembly GCA_001602315.1). Taxonomy (NCBI): domain Eukaryota; kingdom Viridiplantae; phylum Streptophyta; class Magnoliopsida; order Poales; family Poaceae; genus Zoysia; species Zoysia pacifica. The sequence continues at coordinate 16,916 of BCLH01001587.1, read as the reverse complement.
GGGAGCTCCACACCTCTGCTTCTGATCGTTCATGCACTCACTTGGAGTTCGACATTGCTGGAACTGGTCTTACGTAAGTCATCATCTAAAGTTATCAGCATCACCCTTAACGAGAAAAGGCTGTGGTAGTAAAATTAAGTAGAATGTTCTTTATGTAGGCTGTTTTATTGAAATACAAAAATGGGAGGGAGAAAGATCATTGTGTAACAACTATTGGATGTATGATTTTTTTTTTACATACTTGCAAATTACTTGAATATAACATTGGTTAATTGAGCTAGATCTCCTGCTTAGTTTCTTTGGATGTTTCAATCGAAATTAATTTCATGAGAGCATTCTTCATATTGAACATATTCCTAACATAATTTCACCATCTCAGATATGAAACCGGTGATCATGTTGGTGTATACACCGAGAATTGCTCTGAGGTTGTTGAGGAGGCAGAGAGGTTGTTAGGCTACACACCAGACACATTTTTCACCATCCATGCAGACAAAGAGGATGGTACTCCTCTAGGTGGTGGTTCTCTTGCTCCCCCATTCCCCTCCCCTATTACTGTGAGGAATGCACTTGCTCGATATGCTGATCTTTTGAATTCACCAAAGAAGGTGAGAATTTTATCATTGCACAATCTCTACGGAGTTCATTTAGTCAATCTATGTCTCTCTAATAAAATGTTCTGAATGATCTGCAGAGTTCCTTGCTTGCATTGGCTACCTATTCTTCGGATCCTGCTGAGGCTGACCGCCTGAGGTTGTTGGCCTCTCCTTCTGGGAAGGTCAGTGTCTGTCAGATATTCATGCAAATTCTTTTCATACTGTGGAACACCTTGACGTGAGACTTAGAAATCTTATTCATTATGCAGGATGAATATGCTCAGTGGGTTGTAGCAAGCCAGAGGAGCCTGTTAGAAGTCATGAAAGAGTTCCCTTCGGCAAAGCCTCCACTAGGAGTTTTCTTTGCAGCTGTTGCCCCTCGTCTTCAACCGAGATATTACTCAATTTCATCTTCTCCTAGGTAAATAATCTGGCTCAAACTGTTTCTTATAAATCTGGCTATTTCTTTTCCTTATATTTTCTTTTGTCCATCAGTATGGCACCAACCAGGATTCACGTTACATGTGCGCTTGTGCATGAAACAACTCCTGCTGGAAGGGTACACAAGGGTGTTTGCTCAACTTGGATCAAGGTAACTTAGCTATAAAACCCCTTATTTTTGCATTTGTTTTTGGATACTAACTGTATCTAAATCTTCTGATCTCTCTGTTCTTACCTGATTGTGATTGGATTATGCTTAAAATGATATGATAATTAAGTTGAACTGCTGATCAGATCAGATCACGTTTTCATCTGTACTCCCTCCATTCTTTTTTTGTTGTCTTAAGACAACTTTCTAGTGCAAATGCAAATTTGCACTAACTAGCTTGTCCGACAAGAAAAAAAGAATGGAGGGAGTACTTGTCAAGCCAACTGAATAAAAGAAAAGGTTTCATGAATGATCTTAATTAATGGAAAACATGTTATCATTAAAATCAAATCGTCAACAGATTTATCTGAAATTACTTTGCCATACAAAATGTGATTACAGAATTCTGTTCCATTGGAGGAGAGTAAAAACTGCAGCTGGGCTCCTATATTTGTTCGGCAATCCAACTTCAAACTACCCACTGATCCTTCAGTGCCAATTATCATGATTGGCCCAGGAACTGGTCTTGCACCCTTCCGTGGCTTCTTGCAGGTTTATTTGCGACCCCATGATACTTCTGCATGCTATTGTTCACTGGTGAATTGCTAATGTGCAAACTTCATTCATAATACCAGGAGAGGTTAGCTCAAAAGGAATCTGGAGCTGAGCTTGGACCATCCGTGTTCTTCTTTGGATGCAGGAATAGCAAGATGGTATGCACCAGACATACAATCCACATAATCAAAAAGATATTTACTGTAAAATCTTGCTAACATAATTATAATTTCCCAGGACTTCATCTATGAGGACGAGCTCAACAATTTCCTTGAGCAAGGAGCTTTATCTGAGCTGGTTCTTGCCTTCTCACGGCAGGGACCTACTAAGGAATATGTGCAACACAAAATGGCACAGAAAGTAATTCAACTACCTCCTTTCTGATAACCTTTCTCTACTCTCTTTCCTAATCCTGTGACTCATAGTTCCTATGTTTGTTTATCTCCAGGCATCTGAGATCTGGGACATGATCTCTCAAGGCGGTTATATCTATGTCTGTGGTGATGCCAAAGGCATGGCCAGAGATGTACACCGAGTTCTCCACACTATCGTTCAGGAGCAGGTACTGATCCTATGCCTCATGTTCGTGGGGTCAACCGTACACAACTGCAAATTGTACATTTTGTTGTTCCTCATGCTAATTCTGATAAGTGTTTTTGTCAAAACAGGGCTTGCTTGACAGTTCAAAGGCTGAGAGCTTTGTGAAGAACCTCCAAACGGAGGGCAGATATCTGAGGGATGTCTGGTAAAGCGGCGATTTTCTCTTGGATATGAAAAAAATGCCTGACATTCGTGGGGCAGAACATTCTTCATATTACACGACTACAAGTGTAGAAGTATTGCTGGAAGATTACTGGCAAACAGACCAAGATCAGATTGTTTAGTGCTCTATGGTTCTTTAATCTTACCCTTTTCTATTTTTTCTAAGATCTTTAATAGGTTTTGCACCTGTTTATTTTAAATTTTTTATATGTATAAATATGAGGACAATTTTGACAATAAGCATATGATGATTTTTCATAGCTGTCTCAAATAGAGTTTCAGGGGATTATAATACTGCAAATAAATTTATGGTGGTAAGCACCAGTTTAGATGAAAAAAAAGGTTGTATAAACTTGAAATTAGATTGGTCAGAGGACCATAGTGTGTGTACATGTACTCCATCCGGTTTTAAAATGTTGGTAGCGTTGACTTTTGACATCATCTTTGATCATTAATTTATTCAAAAATATATGATTACTATCATATATTTTGTTAAGATTTACTTTATCATTAAAGATATTTAAAACACAATTAATAATTTTACACATTTGAATAATTTTTTAAAATAAAATGAATGGTCGAAGATGATATTAATGGCCCCTGCCTCAGCAGCAAAATTATCTGAAAAGAAATTCGGTGCTAAAAACCTCAAGTTTTGTTGATAAAGTAGTAAGAGCATCTACAGCAGATGCTTTAAAATCTAATAATATACAGCATGAAAGTGCTCCAGCAGATGTTTTAAAAAGGTGTGATGCAGTAAAATTTTTTAGAGATTCTTTATAACTGTTCCTCCATTCTTTATATTTAAAGCACGGAACATGGTTTTGTATCTCGTTCTTTATCATAGTTTGTGCTCGGGAGTAGCCCAACTGTCACTCTTGCCGCTAACTTCACCGTACCGTCTAGCCACCCAAGCTAACCATCCCACCACTGAAGCTTGTCATGTAACTACAGAACCTTGCCGCCTAGGTCCCGGGCCCTCCACATTGTTCATCGGCATCTAGCCGTGTATTTTATCATCGCTACCCTGAATCTAGACAGCCGTTTCCAAGCTCGGTGTCCACGACGGTCGTGGCTTGTTTCCACCCTCGGTCATCCATGCGTGTGCACTGCTCATGCTTCATCCTCCTTGAATACGACATGTTGCTGCCGTGGCCGTGGAAGATATTGGCTCGTTGGCATCCTCAGACGGCAACAACGGCAATGTCGTGGGCACTGTGAGCAAGGCGTCTAAAGTGTTCGTGTTCACGTTGGTGTGATGCTCGGCGTCGGCAAGCTCGTGGGGATAAACAAGAAGCCCATGCTCATTATCTCAAATGCCAACCTTAGAGACAACCATCGCTAAAATTAGTGCTCGCCACATCGTCTTGTACCTGAGCCACCTCTTACGTGTGGCTCCTGTTCCTCCAAGCATCTCGCCGGCGAAGTCTCTATGTCCGACACCATCAACGCTCAAACATAGTGGGTGATTTTCAAGTGCTTGATTGATTGCCGCAAAGATAAAAACGATTATAAAACATTAGTTTTAGAGCATCTGTCGGAGCATAACCCTTAGAATATTTAAAAATGAAAGTTACAAGATCTTTAAAATTGATTTTAAAGCACCATTTTTAGAGAACCCGCTGGAGATGCTCTAACATTTGCATCCAAAAAAGGACCTTGATGCTATTATTGATAATTCCAGTGCCTTATTCTTTGCGTTGGCATTGTCGTGAGAACATATCAGTTATGTAACAGCTTTGCTAATGACATGAGTTGAACCGATTTGTATTTTTAAACTATTGACATTATTGATGTCTAACATTAACTTTTTACCATTTCTTTTATTTAAAATTTTCTTCAAATGTATAATATTATTAGTCGTGTTTCAAATACCACTAATAACTAGTTCTAATGTCCGTGCTAATGCTACGATCTAAAAAAATATTAATTTAAAAAATAATATATTAATATTAAAATGAATTTGTTTTGTTTTACAACAACTTTCTGTGAAACTCATATATTTGTTTCGAGTAGTTGCGTTTTGTTAACTAATAATGATTCGTGTGCACTCAAGATTTGAGAGATTTAAAAGATCTTATCTGTTAGATTTGTATGGAGTGTTTGCCGAGAAATTTCATTCGTCAGATTTGTAAAAAAAAATAAATTTGAGTGTATTTTTTGTGTACACATAGTTTTACTCATCTTTATTAGAGATATTTTACGATGTGTACGTAGAAAAAAAATTGTGCTTTTGAAGAAGTAGAGATAAAGCAAATTATTGCAAAACTTATTATATTTATTACTCCATCCATCTCTTTTTACAAGTCGTTTGGGCCCGATATAGGAATTAAGAAAAGTGGAAAATGTGAGATGTTCTAAAAATGATGAGGAGAGAAAGATAGAGTGAAGATACATTGGGAAGAGAAAAAGCTATCTCGAGAAGTGAGAATGACTTATAATTTGAGAAAGTTTGAAGAGTCCAAAGTGCCTTATAACTTGAGACAAAAGGAGTATATTTTTTAAATAAAATAAATAATCAAAGTTAATGTTTGAAGTTAATGATGTCAATATTTTAAAATCAGAGAGAGTAATAGTTTTGTATATTTTAATCAATTTAGCTCTCTTTTGAAAAAAAAGAATAAGTCTAAATGACCCTCTTAACTATGAGGTAGGTGCACTTCATCCCCTAATTTTTAAAACCGGATCATAACCTCCTACACCATTGAAAACCGTTTAATTTACCCTCACCACAGTAGTTTCAAAGGTGATTTTACTATTTATGGTCTCACATGTTAGTACAAAATAGTTCTATTTTACCTCTTAACTATTAATGATGCTCTAATTCAGCCCCAAAACCATTAAAAATTAGATTTTTAACCTTCAAAAGTGTTAAAAACTGTCTAGATAACCCTTTAAAATATTTTAGACGTGTCAAAGAGCGCCTGCTTGATCTCCATATGGGTGCTCCTCGATTTCGGCTTAAAAGTTTGATTTTTGAAGTTTGAAGGTGAATAGATCACTATTGAGAGTTGATTAGGTGAAAAACACCTACTCTATATTGACATATGTAACTATGAACAGTAAAACCAATTTTGAAACCGTCCGAGAGTAATTTAGACGGTTTTTAATAGTTCGAAGGCTTAAGTATCCAGTTTAAAGATTGGGGATGAAGTACACACATTCTAGTTGAGGAGATTATTTAGACTTATTCCCAACAAAAATATATAATGAGGTCGACACGACTTAATATGCGACCTATCTTTTCAGAACAATCAAAATATTGAATGTAAAAGTATATTATTTATTTTTATACTAATCATAAAATCAAATGAAAACATTTGTCTTGAAAGATGGGAAGTCTTTGATTTTAAATTGAGGAAAAGTACAAATTCAAAATTGAAAACAATATCATTCAGGGAGACCGTAAGTTACACATGAAAGATTCCCAATTAAAAGTTAAAAAAATATTTTAGTTCACGGAAAAATGGATGAGCTATCTGAATGAAAATGAAAAACCGTATTTATCGCAACAAAGAGTAAGATAAGGATAAGGGGCTGTTCGGTTGTTCCTCCTCCAAAGCTGGAATGTCATGGATTCATTCCCTTAAAGTTGGATTTAATCCTCTCCATTCAATTCTCCAATCCTCCTCAATTCTGTGGTAACCGAGCGGGGCTTAAGTATCTCTTTTAATATAAACATTTTTAGACGTCGTCTATCTCACTTTTTTAGTGTGAATTTTTCTGTATCTTATTTTGGTGTAACTTTTTTTATCTGTTATTTTCGTTTCACGCTATCTCTAGATTTCTGTCAATCTTTTTACCTCTTCTCTTCGTCTATCGTGAAAAATCCGTGTTTCACATCGATCGTTCGTTCCTTATGGACGGCCCGACCGCCACCGCTGCATCCATCTCAGCCGCCGCCACCCAGCCCACGCACTGGCCACCACCGCCACACCTCGAACCTCACTGCCACTCTGGCCCATGACTCGCCCTCCCGCACAGGGCGGCCACCATCTCCACGCCTCGGCCCCCGCCGCCTCGGTCGCCACCGCGTCCGTCCCGGCCACCAGCGCTCTGCCCACTCTCCGATCACCACTGTCACGCACCGGGCCTCATCGCCTCGCCTCCGCTCTGGTTTCGTGACTCGCCCTCCCGCACGGGACGGTCACCACCTCCACGCCCTAGCCCCCGCCGCTCCGGCCACCCCCGCCACGCCTTCCGGCCACCGCCGCTACATCTGCAGTTTGTCGCTCTACCTTCGGCACGGCCCGTTTCTCGATCTCTGCCACGTCGTCTCTGTCAAGTCTCCTTTTTCTCGATCTGCTTTTTTCTACTGTTTCATTTGAATCATTTGGATAGCGAGTAACCGAAATAGGTATTTTTATTATTTATATTATTGTTGTAAATTTTATATATAGTATAAATATGTATGCTTATGAAATTATTACGATTTAACAATCAATCATCGTAACATCAAGTACTAGCTGTGATAGAGAACTGAAGTGGAGGAGATGAACTACGAGTTCATACTAAGGCACGGTGACTTTTATCTTATCTTTGCTCGTATTTCCAATCAATAAGTTTGAATCGTAATATTACGGTGACTCATAGAAAGGTGCTACGAGTTCCTATTTTACTTGCTACGAGTTACCAACATACTAAATGGTGTTCTCATTGCTAGAGAATCATTTTTATTTGATTACTGATAATACATATCAACTTGAAACCGTACTACGAGTTGTTGTATATTTAACTTCGCGTCGGATTACCTGATGAACTACGAGTTCCTATATTAGAATAGAAGATAAGAATGCACATATTTAATTTTACATTCATTACTTATATTATTATTATATTTTGTGTGTACCGGATGGTATAACACTCCGAAGAGAATTTTTAGTTCTATTATTAGCATCTAAATGAGACAAGAAAGGTACTGCTACAAAATATTGATGACATATATTCATATATTCTTTAATTATCTGTGTTATCTTACCTCTATCAATTATCTGTTATCTTACATCTATCGCAATGAATTTATGTCACATTATATTTTTTATGAAAAAAATAAATGTAATATTGTCTTTTTGTAGTATTAAATATTAATTGCATTATTTTTGCTCGGCGCTGGTGTAGCACAGGCATCCTAGTCCTGCTGTAGAAGTTAGAAACGGGTTTAACACGGGTTCAAACTTGCGATCGGCTAAACAGGCCGTAGCGGAGCGGGTTCTGACTTCCGAGTCACGCAATTCATCGACTCCGACGATCTCAGTTCATCGACTCCACCCCCTAGCGGCTGGAGTCACGCAACCGCCGCTCCTCGCCGGCGCGCTCGCCGCCGCCACGGCTCCTGTCGTAGCCGCCTCGAAAGCCACCTGCCCGCGCGGATAAACGGAGCCGAAAAGGCTCTACGAACTGGGCAAGACCTTCACTTGCCGCCTCCGCCGCAGCCGCACCGCCGTTCGGGCGCCACCGCTTTGCCCGCCATCGTCCTCGATCTCACCGTCCATCTTCCTCGAATCCTCTCCTGATGGTAGGAGGCAGCACCGACAACGAGTTCTGGTTCTTCCTCTCCTGCGACATCAGCCTCCCGATCACCTTCCGTGTCCTCCACGCAGGTAGACAGCTCCCTCTCAGCTCCTTGATTCACCTGATTCCATCCGCTTGCTGATTCCATCAGCCTCAAAAACCAATCCTTTCTGCTTCGCTATCAAATTTTCCCCAACTGCTATTCTCATCTACTAATCTGTGATTATCTATTTTTCATTATCGTTAGACCTGACAGTTTAATTCCAGCCTCCATACCTCTGTCTCTGCATTCCATCCCACAGGAGAAACCAGTGCCTGTTTTACTTCTGTCTCTAACTGCTGAGAATTTTTTTTTCTATCTGCGTCCTTGTATGCACCATGATTAAAATTAGGGAGTAATTGTGCTTTGTTTTTCTTATGTATTTTTCATAGTTCCCTTGTGCTTGTTTTCAGAACATATCTACTTGGCCCAAAAAAAGGTTCCAGAGCTCTTTGTTGAGTGCAAGCTATACATTGATGGTTTGCCATTTGGGTTACCTGTAAAGACAAGGTTTTTTTTTTTTTATCGTTTATGAAATAAGGACTGCAACTAATGCCAGATCAAATGGACTTTTTTTTTATCAGTTATTCTGGACTAAAAGCATGCTTTCTCTCATGTTAGGCTGGAATCCTCAGGATCGACATGCTGCTGGAATGAAACGATAACACTAAGTACCAAATACAGAGACCTGACTTCCCTCTCACAACTTGCATTCACAGTATAGTTCTTTGACTGCTCGGATGCTGATTTTGTTGACTGCAAACGAAAAGTGATCTATTTGAACATTTTAGAATTCCTATATTTTTATTGTATATTGGGAGGGATTTGAGATGAATATGAATATGTCACAGATCAAATATTTGCCAAGCAGATACATTCTTCTTTTGTAAAAGAAGATAATTCTATTCGTGGTGAAAAATAACCACTTCACTGATGGACTAGTTTAAGAACTAGGTAAATGCTGATAAATATGTATGGATATATGGTTCATTGGGAATGCGTTCTGCAGGGCTCTTTTCTATGGTTAAAAATTGTGGCTTCTCATTTAATCAATTAGTTGGAGTCCTTTTTTTTTTAATTTGTTCCCAGTGCATTTTGAAAGAAGTCCATTTTGAAAGAAGCAAAATGACAGATATGAGGGAATACTCTATTTATAGGATTGTAAAGTTTGTTATACCCTATGAAGAGTGATGTGGCAATGATTGCTTAGACCACTGTCTTTTCATGCTTTTGTGTTCCTTACCTGTTTGTTTTCCCTTGTGTTTTTCAATGTCTATGTTTTCTATCTATGGTTTAGGTGTGGGATGTCTCATCTGGAAGGGATGCTGATGTTGTTGGTGGTGCTACCATATTTCTTTTCAACAGCAAAAGGCAGCTTAAAAATGGAAGGCAGAAGCTACGGTTATGGCCTAAAAAGGAGGCAGATGGAAGAGTACCCACCACAACTCCTGGCAAGGTTGCATAGAGCATTATTTGCTTTTGTTGCACGCTAGATTCAAAGATTCATATGTTGCCTTCTTCGCAACCAATCTCTGCATGTGTTTAATTCTGTTACTTTATTAAGGTGAACTTACCTTTTCCCTTTGGGCCATTAGGCTCCCAAGAATGAGAGGGGTGAGATAGAGCGTATGGAAAGGCTTGTCAACAAGTATGAAAGAGGTCAGATACAGCATGTAGATTGGCTGGATCGTCTTGCCTTCAGTGCTATGGAGAAAGCGAAGGAGAATGAGTATGAGAAGAAGACAAATTTCTACCCTAACATGGTTGTTGAATTGTGCAGCTTCGAACACAGAGTAATCCTCCAGGTTAGCATTACTCACTAAAGACTTCTGCGGGTTCACAAAAAAAAAGTACTCACTATTGAGTGTGCACAGGAGCCCTGGCGCAGTGCTAAAGCTGTCGCCTTGTGACCTCATGGGTTTAAGTCCTAGAAGCAGCCTCTTGTAGAAATGCAGGGAAAGGCCGCATAGAAAAAACCCAAAGTGGTTAGACCTTTCCCCAGACCCTCCACAAGCGGGACCTACGTCCACTGGGCTGCTCTTTTATCGAGTGTGCACATATCTCTTATTTCCTTTTTATTTGTTTGACGTATAGATACATCCATGTGATGTTACTGAAAGTTCCCGTGTGACTGACATATACTATAATTTCATTCTATTTTTCCTTGTTGAAAGAGGAATTCAGCTTTTGAATATGTTGAATTATCAGAGCACAACTTCTGCTTCCAAGCTATTGTGAGTTTAATCTGTTCATACTTCTAGGAGAGCGTTATTTTTTTTCCACACGCAGGAGTCGGGAGCAAACTTTTATGCACCAACCCCATTATCACTATCAAACGAGCTGGTTACTGTATGGGACCCTGAACTCGGACGAACCAATGCATCTGAGCATAAACAATTAAAGCTGGCCAGGAGCTTGACTCATGGAATAGTTGATAGAGATCTAAAACCAAGCTCAAACGAGCGAAAGTAAGTACAATCTGTAAAATCTTTTATTTCACCTTCTTGCTTGCCCTGCCAACCCTGATTTTCAAGCCATCCAGGTGCCCTCAGGTCACCAGAATGCCATAGTATCGACTTGTCGCTTAGGCGGCAAGGCCCCCTTTTGGCTGCCACAGGACACCTCACCGCCTGAAGAACTTTGCTGCTAACTTACGATCTTTTGCGAGGAAGCTTTTGCTTGTGGTTTCAATATGTCATGAAATCACGATCTAATCATATTTGTATGATAGCTGAATTAATTAGAAGATGCAGGAAGCAGAATTCCATTGTTTTCATTTTAACAGTAAAGTAGGCTAATGTCTTCTCTAGCTGATTAATTTTACCTTTCTTTGTAGGTTAATACAAACAATCATCAAATTTCCTCCCACACGTGCTTTAGAGGTGAATGAGAAGCAATTGATGTGGAAATTTCGTTTCTTTTTGATGTCTGAGAAGAAAGCTCTTACAAAATTTGTCCGTTCAGTGGATTGGAGTGATAACCAGGTTAGTCAAAAAAAAAAATGTTTGTAATATTTAATTTCGTGCTGTCATAATTGTATCCCCAGACTAAATGACACATTAAAGTGTAATGGAATTAGCTTATTCGATGTATATTTTTCATCATGTTAAGTTCGTTTTTATACTAGAAGAGTGTATCTTGTTTTTGGAGCCATGAACACACCATTATCTGATCCCAAAATGATAATGTACTTCAGGAAGCTAAGCAAGCTGTTGAATTGATCGGAAACTGGGAAACAATTGATGTTGCTGATGCACTAGAGCTTCTCTCACCGGATTTCGAAAGTGAGGAAGTACACAATCTGTCACCTCTGATTGTGATGATTCTGGTTTTCTTAATGATTAATTTTTTTTTGTACTTAGATTAATAGAGAAGTTTTTGTTCTGCTGCCTTGTTCTTTCAAGCGGATTAGTTCCCAATACCTATGCAAATATAATTTGATTTTTTCAATGGCAGTTTGATCTAATAATAGAAAAGATATAGTACATTGTTTTGGCAAATTTGTTTATTTTTTTGAACTAAAACATTTGTCAACAAGGGTGTCATAGCATGTTGTAGATTCTGGTCCATTGTTTTTCATCAGTTACAAATGATTACCCTATTGTCTCATTTACTAAAAGAATTAAGTATTTATATTCTGACACTGGCTGTATGTTTTTACCCTGTTGCTGTTGCTTTTGTGAAAAGGTTCGTGGTTACGCAGTCAGCATACTTGAAAGGGCTGATGATGAAGAATTACAATGCTATTTACTCCAGTTAGTACAGGCACTTCGATTTGAAAGATCCGACAAGTCCCGTTTGGCAGTCTTTCTTGTAAACCGTGGTATGCTGAAGACTATATAAATGTTCCAACACGAATCTAGTCTGCCCTATTTGATTACAATAAATTTACTGACATGGAGATTTTCCCCTTGTAGAAATTCTGTTAGCTTATGTTTTTATGTTGCCACAAAACTTGTTCTAACAACAAAACTATGATCCATTTCTCATTTCAGCTTTGTCAAACATTGAAATTGCAAGCTTCCTTTGCTGGTACCTAGTAGTTGAGCTACATGGTCCTGCATATGCTAAGAGATATCTCTGCACGCATGACATGCTTGAAAATAGTATGATGAAGGTATGCTTTTCTAAAATTTGCTCTTGTTTCCACAATTTCCAGCCTGTATTGATTCTTTAAACAGCTGGTTGGAAGCGAGGATGGAGATGAAGATGGGTTCTGGCTGTGGCAGAGTTTATTTCGGCAGATTGAGCTCACTGCTCAATTATGTACTATTATGAAGCGTGTAAGAAATGTACGAGGTAATGCGCAAAAGAAAATTGACAAATTAAGGCAGTTGCTATCAGGTTCAGGAGATTTCAGTGAGCTTACGAACTTTGATGAGGTATAATTTAACCATCTTTTGATGATAAAAATGTGATCACACAGTACCATGGCTTTACAGCTCTGACATGTCCTTTTGTACCAATTCCAGCCAATTCGTTTGCCGTTAGCACCAACTGTTCTCATTACAGGGATTGTTCCTCAAGAATCATCTATATTTAGAAGTGCCTTAAATCCATTGCGTCTTACTTTCAAGACAGCAAATGGGGGAACCTCCAAGATAATTTATAAAAAGGGGGATGATCTCCGGCAGGATCAGCTGGTAACTAATCGATTCCACTTTACGTTATTCTTTCAGCCTCGTTGACAATTGTAATGAAATCTTGAGTACGAAATATTTATGAGAAGTGCTCGAAACTTGGACTTCAAGTCTCTCTTGGACACTTTTGCCTGATTAGAGTGAAACATTGCATACTGTAACATCTAACATGGTACAAACCTAGGGTCGCTGTTCACTTCCAGTTTGCTTGGGTAGAAGGAAATCATGGCTAATTATTTCAGTGAGATTTGCAGGTCATTCAAACAGTTTCTTTGATGGACCGGTTACTCAAATTAGAAAATCTGGACTTGCACCTTACTCCATATCGAGTTCTTGCAACTGGCCAAGATGAAGGGATGTCTGAATTTATCCCTTCTAGTTCTCTCGCACAGGTAATTTGATATGTAAGATAAATAGAAGCTACCGTCGATGCCTAGTTTCACAGTGTCAGTTTATCCTTTCTAGTCCCTACAAATTTTGACTTTTCATTTCATTTCTACAAATTCCATCAATATATTTATGCTGATCGAAATATTTTTTTCCCCAGATTTTATCAGAACATCGCAGTATTACAAATTTCCTTCAAAAGTTCCATCCTGATGAGGATGGTCCTTTCGGTATAACTGTCCAGTGCTTGGAAACTTTCATTAAAAGCTGTGCTGGTTACTCTGTCATAACTTACATACTGGGAGTTGGAGACAGGTTTGTATAAATAGTGGCTTCTGGTGTTAAGTACCTTTGACACATCCTTGTATGTTTAGAAGAGCATGCTCAAAGGCCTTGTTTTTAGCTTTCTGTATAAACTTGGCATTTGTTACATCCAGTAGATGTACTGTTTTTCATTTAGTCTCATTTATGTATATGGGCAGGCATGAAGCACTATGTAGCTGAAGTAGGTTTCTATTATTATTGGCCATTGTTTTAAACAGCTCAAGTATATGCTCATCATTTTTAAAAGAATGTTTGTTCATGGTCAGGACATATCCTAATGCAATGTCCAACGAGATCCTAGCTTTCAATATTGCCTTCCTCTTGACATACTATGTTACTGATGCTCACTCAACATAGAGATATATGAGAAATAACTAATTTTCTTCTGCCCATTAGGCATCTCGATAACCTTCTACTAACAGATGATGGACGCCTTTTCCATGTTGACTTTGCTTTTATTCTTGGTCGTGATCCAAAACCATTTCCACCGCCAATGAAACTATGTAAAGAAATGGTTGAGGCCATGGGTGGTGCTGAAAGGTAAATATTTGTGTAATTTTGTTATGTATTTGCACTTCCACAGGAGGGGAGCCCTGGCGCGGCAGTAAAGCTGTTGCCCCGTGGCCATGAGGCCATGGTTTCAAATCCTAGGAACAGCCTAGGGTAAAGACGCGTACAAAAGATCCAAAGTGGTTGGACCCTTCCCTGGACTATGCGCAAGTGGAAGCTATGTGTGCCGGGCTGCCCTTTTTTATTTGCACTTCGGCGAACTCATGCATCTCATAACTTGTGTTTCTATTCTAGCCAATACTATACCAGTTTCAAGTCGTACTGTTGTGAAGCATACAATATTTTAAGAAAGTACAGCAGCCTGATACTGAATCTTTTCAAGTTGATGGAGAGATCTGGCATTCCAGATATCTCCTCCGATGAAAGTGGAGCTCTCAAGGTAAGTTGGTAATCGTGAGATAATAGCACGGATGAATTCTCTGTAAAGATAAGTGACATGCTTTTATCTATTTCTGTGGTCCATCGGTCTATCAGCTTCAGGAGAAGTTCCGACTTGATCTGGATGATGAAGAGGCCATACATTTCTTCCAGGATCTTATCAACGAAAGTGTCAGCGCTCTGTTCCCTCAGATGGTTGAGACCATCCATAGGTGGGCTCAATATTGGCGATAAGCCTATGACACAACATAATTGCAAATTTGTACATGGTGAGTCGGGTTATATTTCTTGCCATGATTATTTGTCCGGGTCTCTGGAAGTTTAGGACACTCGTGCAAATTACACTAATATTGCTGTTTGTTGCAGCTGACTATTATGAGCCGAGGCTGTATAGACTAAATCTTTAGCCATGGTAACTGACGAGTTCTAAACACTGATGGGGGCTGTCATTTGGGTTTCAAGTCGCGGCGCGCGTTGCTGTTCACGGAGATGGTTCAGAGATCTGGGGGCAGCGGTGGGCAGTTCTTCATCCATTACTGTAGCTGCGAACATTCCTCAAATATACTATGTATATATCAAATCTGACCTTCATATTGAAGGCTTTTATTTAGTGGCGTGCTGTATAAAGACTAGTGTGCCATCCTCCAAACTCCCTTTCTGTTTTTTTTTTGGGGGGGGGGGGGGGTGGGAATTTTGTCCGATTATAGTGACTTAATTCCTGTGAGAAGGCAGGCAACACAAGCTAAGGTGATGTTTGGTTGCATGCCCCGTAATGGGAATGGCAATGTGAATAAGTGACAGAGTGATCGGCAAGGGGATTCTTAATTCCTTCTTTTGTTTGTTTGATGATAGTAATGTAATCGGATGCTGTGAATAGGTTTGGTTGTTGAAGGCGTCTGCTGTCACAGCCGCATCCACCTGCTGCCATCCATGCCACCGCAGCCTTCTGCTGCCGCAACTGTCGCTGCCCGCCGCCTCCCATAGCACCATCGCTTGCTACGGCAAGGTTCGCAACAGCGCATCGAAGCCGCCGGCCTGCCGCCGCTTGTTAGGCCGCCACCTGCTGCCGCGGCCGCGCGCTGAAGCTGCCGCTGCTTGTCAGGCCGCCGTCCGCTGCCGCGCCGCATGCCGAAGCAACTGCCGCAGCCAAGCGCCTAAGCTGCCGTCGCTGTTGCGGAGCACGGTGATGTCGTAGAGCACGCTAGCGCGGCCGAAGAGGTACAAATGGAGTCGTGAACGGACCACCCGAGGCGGAGGCGCCGGGTTCAGGCATAAGCGCCGGTCACCACGGACGAGTAGGTCGGCGTGGTTGAGGAGCGCGTCAACCCGGAGTGCGCCGCGCAGGCCACGAAGGCGACGAGGAGCACGTGTGGAGAGCAACGGCGGCCACGACCGTGCCTCCAGCAGCCGCCGCTTGCCGCCCGAGACGAAGCTGCTGCTACCACTTGCCGGGGCACTCAGGCCGCTGCCTGCTGTCCGCTGCGACCCCGCAAGCAGTCCAGTCAAGCAGGCGTTCGCTTCTGTAATGGGATTTGTTGCCGGTGGAGGACGGACGGTAACGGACTAATATGAAGGCTGGGAACGGTTCGCAGTGTGAGCTGATCACAGACCTGGTGAAACAAACGAAAAACAACGTTTATACGTACCGATGTGAGCCATTAACGTTGCAATTAAGCCCTATCAGCTTCTAAATGCTACTCTCTTAATTCTTAAATTGTTATCACTGTTTACTTTTAACATTAATAATGACTATTCATTTTTTTTCAAAAAATTTATTCAAATATGTAATATTATAAGTTATGATTTAAATAACTTTAATACTAAAGTATTATAACAAAATATATACTATTTATAAAAAAAAATTTCATAATATGAATAGTACAAGTTAATGTAAGAAGTTAACGACGGTAACAATTTAGGAATAGAGTATATATAAAAGTCTAATCATGTTTATGAGTGAGAATGCAGGTTTAAAGTTCCACGGACGGCTAATTAGACAGGTTCACTTACCAAATTAATCATCACTATGCCATCACCTACATCGACATGGTTGCGAGAATCTGGTTTTTGAACGGGGAACCATCACTTTGTGGTATTACAAACCAGGAGTCGCTACACAGCAAGGAAAGCAAACTAGCACAAGCAAACAGAGCCAGAAATTAGAAAACCAACATCTCACAAGCCACTGTCTTTATCGGCTACCTACATCGCGTCCTCCTTCTCGGTGCTCATCTTCCCCAAGCTGTGTATTGTCACATCCCAAATCTCAAAATAAGAAAACAATGGAGAGTTTTAAAATTTTGGTTTCCTTGACAAATCTAGTTAGGCCAATTTTAATTTTTTTCCTTTAAAAGGAACTTGTTACTCTTTTCTCTGGGTCTAGGAGTGTAGATCCGAGAGTTTCCGTGTCAATAATAGATCTGTGGTTCGGAGGTGGTCAATACCTTCGGATCCGGTCGCCGGAGTCGAGGAAGACGATCCGGCCATCTGCCCTTTGTCGGTGCGGTCCTCTGCGCTTGGGCAGCGTCGGTCGGTGGAGAGGGCAGTGCCGTTGGAGTCACGGC
>BCLH01001586.1:69208-81093 GCA_001602315.1 Zoysia pacifica | reverse complement strand
TGTGCCATAACGCGGTACCTGCCCTCTGGGGGTCGCTCCCGGGTGTTATCCTCAGGGTCCGGGGTCTTCGCGCCCTTGCGCGGCCATGCGATAGCCGTCGTAGATCGTTGCGGAGGGGTCGGAGCCCGTGTCATCCGACCCTCGACTTTCTCTCGTTTGAGCGATCTGTTAGGTACCCGGGGTACGTGATCCCGACACTTTTCATGGCTTTGCATCGCCTCAACTGAACCTTCATGATAGTGTCATGTATACCACCATCTACTGCCCCCAATTTTCAGGTTTAAACCGAGAAACCGACTACCTTACACATTTTTCAATACATAACTCTTGAGGTCAATGTGTATAATCATGTCCCACGATCCTGACAGTCCGTGAGTCTCTCCCAGTCTCGCTCTATAGGCTCCTTGTAACTTGCACCAGCATCCCATTTTCTACGTTGAGGCAAAACCACGAAACCGTCCTTACTTTTTGCCTTTTTCATTTGTATGGTATTAGATCACTCTTGATCCCACTCGACCTCTCAACTGTCAGTTTGCTTTTTTTTATTTTGGGAGTAAGACTGTCGGTTTGCTTTAAGTTCCCAGCTTGTGCCCCATTCTTCTACCACTGAGAACCAAGAACCTACACACTATGAGACAAACAAACTTGTTTAGATAATCCAACACCTTCAGTACTAAGCACCGGTCAGTTATAAGCAAGCATACTTTGTATGGCCCTCGATAATTTTGCAACTCAAGGCAAATTCAAACTCAAATGAACTTGTCAATTCAATGACTCATCACACAAATTGAAGTATGACATATCTCGAGATGTTGCTCATTATCTCACCTTCCATATTTCCACAAAAAATGATAGCTCACTGGCCATAACGTCAACTAAAGAGAAGTAAAAAAAACTATGGTGCACAGAAAACAAGAAAAAAAGAGATATATATAGATAAAAAATATATTAAGAATATAAAAAAATTGTATTAAAAGTGTGAATGACATCTATTATGAGATAAAATTTAAATATTAGAATGATAATAAAAAGTGATCTAAGGTGCCATTTGGCACGGTTTGCCCCGGCTCTAGCTTATGCATGGTAGCACACTGTAGCTACAGAGCGTAAGTCCAGAAAAGCTTCAAAAACGTAATTTGTTCGGCTCGAGTAAAAATAATTTATATAAATAGTATTTTTACTGTATCTGCAATATATAACAGTAGCATAAGTTGATATAAAAAACTCTGCCAAACACACCCTAAGTCAAGATCGTCTGCAGGGTTTCGTAAGTTTCTCACGTGAGTGCAGTTCAATTGGTCTATGTGTCTACTGTACGATGCCAACTCTACACTGCACATGTTAATGCAATTCAATGGCTCTATGTACGAGGCTAAGTAACAAGTTGGAACCCCAGCACACTGAGATTGGTGACAAGTCAAGTCAACAATCTTATTTGTTGTTTTATATGGTTAACTAGTGCTAATCTTCCCTTTATAATCCCATCTACATATGCTCAGTAGACTCATAACTCCGTGTTCTAGCAGTGCTAGGTTCCAACCAGAACACAAGCGATAGAGATTGAGAGAGAGAGAGAGAGAGAGAGAGAGAGAGAGAGAGAGAGAGAGAGAGAGGGAGATGGCGGATCTCGCCATAGGGATTTCCAAGGTGGCAGTCGAGGCGCTTGTGAGCAAGGTCAAAGACGCCATGAAGGAGGAGGCAGAGCTGTGGCAGATCGTGCAGCAAGACACTGTGTTCATGAGGGATGAGTTCGAGATGATGCAGTCCTTCCTCAACACAGCCAATGGGGAACGGATCAAGAACAGCGTGGGGAGGACCTGGGTGCGGCATGTCCGCGACCTCTCTTACGACGCCGAGGATTTCGTCGACTCCGTCGTCCTCCTGGACACAAAGAGGTCGTTTTGGACCATATGGCTCCGCGTACTGGCGTCATGCTGCTGCAGCTCGGGAGGACCATCTCCCTTAGACCAAGCAGTCACCGAGGTGAAGCTGCTCAAGGCTCGGGTCGAGGAGGCGAGGAACAGGAGCATGCGCTACAGCCTCGCCAACGACCCCGGCGACATCTCCGCTGTCACACAGAAGAAGCCCACCGTCTGCGCAACATCGGAAGTCGACATCCTCGCGGAGGCATGGCGCACTGCTAAGAAACAGGGTGGCTTGGTGGATCTCACCATGCTGGTCACCGAGAACAGCGACGCGCTTCGAGTGATCTCTCTGTGGGAGACAGGAGGCCACCTTGGGATGACCTCCATCATCAAGGAGGCCTACGAAAAGCCAGAGATCTGCCAGAAGTTCAGAGCTCGCGCCTGGTTGAAGCTGGTGCATCCTTTCAACCCCCAGGAGTTTGTCAGAAGCATGGCGCATCAGTTCTATGGGATCTCTATGTGCAGAAACGCAGAGACGGAAAGTTTGAACTCGAAGAAACATGGAGTAGAGATCCATGGGGTTGATGCCCTGCCAGGGCTGGAGGCGGGCCGAGGCACTGATCTGGTGGAAGAGTTCGTGCGGCAGCTCAGCAAGGATAAATACCTTGTGGTCATTGAAGGCTTGTCCAGCATGGCAGAGTGGCATACTGTTCGAACATACCTACCAGACAGTAAGAACGGAAGCCGGATTGTGGTGTCAACACAACACCTTGAGATCGCAAGATTGTGCACTGGGCAAAGCCACCAAGTATTGGAGCTCAGGAAATTACCAGACAATCACTCTGTTTGTGTATTTTTCCATCAGGTATGTACTATGGTACTTCACAATTATTTATTTGGATCTTTTCAAACTAATAATTTATTTATAACCTCCTATGATCTACAATCTCTCTCTCTCTCTCTCTCTCTCTCTCTATCTCTCTCTCTGTGCGCTCGCATGTGTGTCTATATATATATTAGGATAAGCATTCAATGTTTAGTAAGAGAAATAGTTGGGCTTGAAATAAAAACTGTATTATTGAGCAAATCAAGCAACCATATGATCCTGAGTAACCCAAAGTCCCATGATAAGTGATGTTTTTGACTTTTTAAAATCAACATTTGACCATTCATTTTATTTAAAAAATTTACAAAAATAAAAAAATAAACAAGACAAGGTTAAAGTATTTCGAATAACGAATCATTTCACAACAAAATAAATAATATTTTTCACAAAATTTTTGAATAAGACGAATGGTCAAAGTTGAACATGACGAATGGTCAAAGTTGAACATTTGAAAATTTAAAAAAATAGTTATTTTGAGACAACGGAGTAGATGTGAAAAGTAGTGACCTTAGGTTCATCTTCGAACCACTTTAATTCAATCAAATGAACTAATTTTCTAAAATGAAAATTCATTTTAGAAAACATGTTATTTGTTTGAATTAAGAGGATCGGAGGTGAACCTAAGCGTTGCACATTTTCACCTCAAAATCCTGAGATACACACACGATGATATTTTATTTTAATATCAATATGTCCTCCAATTATAGGGTTTTAAACGCGTCGAAGAGGGCACAGTGTATGGTCGCTCTTCCATGCTGGAATCGGGTGACTGCATACACCTTATTGGCCGCAAATCTGATGAAGAAAAACTCTTGAACCTTGTTTCACGGGCAGGCAGCGAGACAGCTCATGTAATTTCTGTATGCGGTTTTCCTGGTCTTGGAAAGTCGGCTTTGGTAAAATCTATCTTCCAGCACTATATGGGTAATCAGGTGAAAACAACCCCCTTTGATAAGTTCTTCTGGGTCGATATTTCCTATCCATTCAATTTTATCAAATTCTGTCGGAGACTGCATTCATTTATGCTCCAAGAAAAACAAGCAGAATACGTTTCTATTCCAAAACAGTCAGAACCAGATGAAAAGATCATCCAAGATTGTATAGCGCACTTGCAGAAGTTCCGGTGCATTCTTGTAATTGATGGTCTCCGATCCAAGGAAGAATGGGATACAATAAAGTCGTTGATTTGTTTACCTTCTAGAAGTTGCATCCTTGTTGTTCCTGCAGAAAAAGATATCGCCAAATATTGTGCCCAGCAAGATGATGCCCTCTATGAAGTCAAAGCTCTACCATTCGAGGCAGCTCTTGATCTCTTCAAACAGGTGTGTGATTTTTTCGTTGGAAGTGTTCCTCTACTTCTATAATTCTTTATATTATTCTCTGCAGAATCCCATTTTATTGTAAAGCGATTTAGAAAATTTTCCCATTTACTCACTAGGAAGAAATTTCAATGAAATTTGGTTGAAATATCTGAAACTTAGCCTTTTAGTAGGGGTCCAAAATAACAGAAATGGATGAAATTCTGATCTTGACTACATTTAAAAATTAAAATTTCATTGTTATATGTGCACAAATGATGTCTTACACAAGATAATTTCTTGTGAAATCAGGCCAATCATTTTTTACAAAATTCAAATTTGTTCACCAAAATTCCTGAACTGAAAAAAACTTGTGTTTTGGTGACCCTAAAATACTATTATTTACCTTTTTTTCTAGAGCAGTCTTAATTTTTTTCTTCGAATTGTATGCTACTCTCTTGCATATTCAAGGGAAAAATAATAAAATTTGCATGTTCTTAGTACTCATAGATTAGAGTACTTAATTTCCATGTTGTTAGTATTTTTAGATTAAAATATTTATTACTCAAGACAAATGTTAACTCTATTTTGCGATCTAGGTCCATTTAATTACAATTTATTGCCCTTCCGTACATCATGTGTTTCCTAGTATTTTAAATTTAAGTTCATTTAGGTTTGTCAAGTTAAACATTATTTACTCCAACCATCTGTTGTTAACATATAATTGAATTTATTTTATTAAGCTTGATAAATATTATTATAAAGCAAAGGTGCATCTTGTTCACCGATTATATCGTTGTCATGTGGTGCTAATTTGTGAGGGGTGGGGATCCGTACAAGAAATGCATGGTATGTCTAGAGGCTGGATGACAACTAGGATCAATGACTAGATGCAACATTTTCATTTATACTTTGAAGACTACTTTTGATTTTGTTAGCTAGAGTCACAAATCTTATATATGACGTACAATACCTCCATTCACGATGCACATCTGGTTCACACACCTACATGAACCAAAAGCTAAATAGATACTTTAAGAATTATGTGAGTACAACTTTGACATATTCCTGTCTGGCTTCTTTTAAGTATTATGCTTCCAACTTTCCAAGGTATGCAGACATGCTAAACATTGTAAGGTAGAATGATAATAATAACTATTCTACTCTGCCCAGCTGCAGTAACATTATATCTCGTGCAACAAAAATAAATTGTTAAGTAATTTTCTGTCTTGTTCTCCTTAATCGATTATGTGTTATCCATGTGTATATTCTTTTTTTATGCATATATTTGTCATGCTCAGCATGTTTTGTTACAGGAACATCCAGGCCAAATTAGTCACTACAGCTATTAATTGATTAGATTTGTGTTTGCTTCTAGAAAAAGACTAACTTTAGCTACTTTTACCTTTTCTTGAACAACAGGACTTCAGAGGGACGGGCACGTTCAGGGATACACACATGCTGGAGGCAAAATATGTCTTAGCGAAGTGCGGTGGAATACCAAAAGTAATAGTGGCTTTAGCTACATATTTGGGCACCCAACAAGAAGACATAGGGCAACTGAAGTTGAAGTTGAACCTCCTGAAAACTAATTTTATGCAGGAGCTGGAGACCAACCCTGCGTTTCTGGGATTGCGGGATCTGTTTGCCTGGATGCATTCCCATTATTGTGAATTACCACAGTGCCTGAAGCCATGTATCTTGTATCGGTCTGTTTTTTCTCAAGTCAAGATCATCCGTAGGAGCCGTTTTGTGAGGCGGTGGATCGCAGAGGGTTATTCAAAGTGCACTGACAGCAAAACCATGGAAGAGCACACAGTTAAACTCTTCAACATGCTTGCCAAGCATACAGCTATGGTTCCTGAGTTGTGTGACAACAGTTTCTTCAATGAGTACATAAAGTTAAGACTCATGGAAGAGGGGGTGATTATCTTTCCACCTGAAGTTACAGTGTTAGATGAGAGTCACAGCATGACTGCAGAATGGCAAGGACAACATCTAACAATTGAGAGCAGCTGGAAAAGGGAGTATGTGTCTTCGTTCGCAGAATGGGACTTGTCTCATCTGCAGTCATTGACAGTGCATGGGCAGTGGAGTCGATTCTTCATCCCTTACAGGATTAGATCTCTTCGGGTGTTGGATCTAGAGGGCACACATCATGTAGAAGATGATGAACTCAACCGGTTCCTAGAGCTGCTGCCTCGCCTCAGGTTCCTCTCCTTGAGAGGGCACAAGGAAATCACTCAGCTTCCAGATTCATTGTCTACCCTAAGGCATCTCCAGACTCTGGATATTAGAGGTACCTCTGTTCTGTATGTTGATCTGCAGCAGTTACAGAAGCTGCAGTACATTCGTGCAGGCATCAGCAAATCATTGCAGTATGACGATGGCTCGGCTGCTGAGGATCAGTTGACGCCATCGAGTATCAGCTCACGCACTCTGGTATCCTTCTTGCCGAAGTTTCTTAGATGTGGACCTGATGTCCCTTGTAATGGCATCAAGGTGCCTGGAGGGATCCGTCACCTGGAATCCCTGCAAACGCTGGGTGCCATCAATGTAAACACTGCAAATGGGAATACTATTCTGGATGATATTTATCTCCTTAAGCAATTGAAGAAGCTCGACCTGTCCGGAATCAACCGGAAAAACAGCAAAAAGCTGTGTCGCGCAATCATCAATCAAAAAAATTTGGAATCTTTATCGCTGCAGCTTGAGAGGGAGAACCATGTTGTCCATTGGGACCATATCTCCCCTCCCTCCAGTGTACGGAGCCTGAAGCTATACGGACATGTGGAGGAATTGTCAGCTCTAAGGATCAAGAGTCTCCGGAACCTAAACAAGTTGAGTTTAGAGATGACTAGGCTGTTGACGCCGAGGGACATACAGCTTCTGGGGAGCATGTCAAATCTGCATACTCTACGCCTTCATGTCAAGAAGGGCCAACATGGTGAGCTCCAGATTTCAAGAGGCCTCTTCTCCAAACTCCATGATTTCGAGATTGCTTGCAGATCCAAGGTACATTTAAAGTTCGATAGAGGAACGATGGCGAAGCTTGAGCTGCTGAAGGTTCACTGCTGCGGCGAGTGGAACACAGAGTTTTCTGGACTAGATGACCTGGTTTCCCTCAAGCAAGTCTGCCTTAATGGTTACGAGAAACTCGAAGCATTGAAACAGCAAGTTGCCAAGCATTCCAACAAAGTTTCTTTGAAGCTGAACTAGAAGGAACGCCTTTGTCCTCAGTTCTGATGGGTGCTTAGAGCTCCAGGCCAGGCGTTTACAGCATCGCTTTACTCTCTATTTCCAACAAACCTTTATTCACCTCTATTTTGTGAAACTGTGGCATCAAGCTGGATAGAGATTTGATGTTGCATCTTATTTTTTCTCTGTGAAGTATGTAATTTCTGCAACTGCTTTATTTGGAAGTGATTTCAATATAATTTGATTTTTAATTGTGAGAAAAACAAAAATGTTCACTAGTAGCAAGTGGAGTGATATTTTTAATTAAATAATCAATATGTATGAAATTAAATAATCAATATGTATGAATTGAGAGAAACATACCTCTCGGGCGGCAAATTAATACACTTAGAGTAATAACCAAGTAATCCAACTCTGCAAAAGCTTGATAGAGCCCTTATGAATTGAATTGAATTGAATAAGAATAAATTTGATACATGCTATTACCATTTTTTTGAAATTTGAGATATGCCATATGGATTCACATGTCATCCACTTGCAAGCCCTCTGCAAGTGACACAGTGATGGTATATTTAGAAACTTGAAAAATTAGAATGGTATATATCTAATCAGCCCAATCGATGAAAAAAGAGTGAGAGGTATTGTAGCCATTATTGACTATAAGAAAAATAAACCTGAAATTTATGTCTGAGCATAACCCAATTATTTTCACGTTGGGGGAGAAAAGATGAATACGTAAGAGAGAACCTTTGAGATTTAAATTATCATGCCTCTGATGACGAAACCTGAACAAGAGCTCGGTCCATCATTGCGCCCCATAAAGTTAACCCAAGTCGTTGATTGATGGGCCTCATTTGATCGGACAATTTAAACTAGATGTCCAAAGATTTCGTTAGCACCCCCCTCCCCAACAACTGCCGCCACTAGCTGTTCACAACAAAAATCTGTATCACGCCATCATCAAACAAACCAATTTGAAATCTTTACCACTGCAACTTGAGAGGGAGAACCATGTTGTCCGGTGGGACCATATCTCCCTTCTCACCAGTGTACAGAGCCTTAAGCTGTATTGGCATGTGGAGGAATTGTCAGCTCCCAAGATCAAGGGTCTCCACAACCTAAAGAAGATGAGTTTAGAGATGACTAGGCTGTTGACGCCGATGGACATACAGCTTCTGGGGGGCATTTCAATTCTGCATACTACACGCTTTCATGTCAACAAGGGCCAAGATGGTGAGCTCCAGATTCCGAGAGACCTTTTCTCCAAACTCCATGTATTTGAGATTGATTGCAGATCCGAGTTATGTTTGAAGTTTGATGAAGGAACGATGGCGAAGCTTGTGCTGCTGAAGGTTCGCTGCTATAGCGAGTCGGCCATCAAGTTTTCTGGACTAGAACACCTGGTTGCCCTCAAGCAAGTCTGCCTTAATGGTCTCTGTCAGGAGAGACAAGCTGTTATGTGCACCACCGGTTATTAGGAGATAAGCTGCCGCTAGCTACCATAGTTTGTTAGATCACCATAAGAATAGGATCTAGAGTTGATAGTTTGTGAAGGTCCTTTAATCTAGGATCTCGAGTGGATAGGATAGGATCCTTTAATATAGGATCTATAGTTAGCTGTGGAGGCTATAAATAAGTGTAATCAGGTACTGAAGAAATTACGCAATACAACAGAAAAAATCTGTTGTGAGGCTTCCCCCTGCACCTCCTGCCCTTTAGGCGCTGTATTGCTGCACCACGGTGCCAACTCTTTCTCATCCCTACAACCCACGTAGTCGCCATAGGATCAATGAACCTAACAATCCGGTATTCAAAAATGCCAGACCCTCCTCCCACCATCGCTCTACCGCCAATCTCCACATGGGTGCCGAGTCTCACCTGGGTGCCATTCTCCATCTGGGCGTCGAACCCCACGTAAGCGCCGTCCCCCACCTAGACACTAGACGCGCCCATGGTTGCCACGCTGACATTGGACAACATGGCCAAGATGGTCCCCTGACTCGCACCGTCGCTAACTTCTTCGTTGGACTCTCAATCTTGGAAAATCAGCGGACGCCTCGCCTGCTGTCACCTTCCCACCAGTACTTCCCTATGAGATGCGGGACTACGACACGATGAGACTGCAGCCGCCAAACGACCCCAAAACCCTAGCAGCAGAGGCCGTCACTGCCGCCATTGTCACCGAATGATGCCCCCTCGTATCCGTCAAGTCTCGAAGGGGCGACATGGTCATGGACTCGGTCGGCTTGCCCCTGCCCGACACCTTTCGGGCGCCAACTAGCCCCCTCGTCTTCGTCAGGACCCAGGAGGGCGACATGGCCACGGACTCGGCTAACCCACTGCTGCCCAACATCTTCCAGGGGCCAATCTGCCCCGACTGGACTAGATGAGTTCATAAGCTGCTGTCGGGCAACAAGCGCCCGCCCTATGCCGTCTCCTGCCACGCGGAGCCCCAGACCTCGACGGAGGCCTCGACGCTCATGACCACCGACGCCCCTTCTGTCGTCTGGGCGCGCGCCACGCTCATCATCTCCGGCACTAAATCCAAGATCGAGAATGCCTTCTGCACCCTCTTTGCAGTTGATGTTGCCAACGTCCTAGCCCCTGGTGGCCCGCCTTGTGAACTGGACCGTGCGCGCCCTCAAGCAGAAGGATGGTCATCAGCCTCGACCACTACCCACAGCTCCAGAATGACAAAGCTTTCTATTACCTGAGTTTTCAGCTCGAGGACGAGCTGATTATCAAGGTGGAGAGAGATGTTATGTGCACCGCCGGATATTAGGAGACAAGCAGCTGCTAGCTGCTATAGTTTGTTAGGTCACCATAAGAATAAGATCTAGAGTTGATAGTTTGTGAAGGTACTTTAATCTACGATTTCGAGTGGATAAGATAGGATCCTTTAATATAGAATCTATAGTTAACCGTGGAAGCTATAAAGAAGTGTAATCAGGGACTGCAAAAATTAAGCAATACAACAGAAAAAATCTCTTGTGGGGCTTCCCTCTACGCCCCCTGCCCTTTGGGCGTCGTGAGCACCACGGCGCCAACTCTCTCTCATCTTTACAACCCACGCAGCCGCCGTAGGATGAAACAACAACTTGAAAAGCACCCCAACAAAGTTTCTTTGAAGCTGAAATAGAATGAATGCCTTTGTCCTGAATCCTGATGGGTGCTTAGAGCTCCACATTAGGCGTTTGCAGTGCCACTATACTCTTTATTTCCAGCAAACAAACCTTCATTTCCCCTGTATTTCCTGCAACTGTGGGCATCAATCAGGATAGATACTATATTGCATTTTTTTCTCAGACAAGTATGTAATATCTGCAACTGTTCATGACAAAAAATAAAGAAACTTTGCCATGTTGATTGGAGGTGATTTCAATATAAAGAGATTTAGTTGGGAGAAAGACGAGAAAGTTCACTAGTAGCAAGTGGAGTGATATGTTTGATTTTGTGAATCAAATGTTTGGGTAACCGAATCTTAATTCGGTCCTACAAATTTGATCCTAATTTCAATTAGCATATTGTGATGACCAATTTTTTCAAAGACAGACGTAACCGCACCAAAGTTTGAGTAATAACAAAATGATCGAATTGACTAAGAGGGAGAATGTGGATGAACCAGGCACTCACTAATTCAAAATTTTCAATTGAATCTAGCTCCTAGTGATGAGTAATATAACTTGTAGCATACTGGTAGGCATGAACAGGACAATGATGCTATTCCTTTGGGATGACATCCGTTGTATGTGCAACCTGTGGAGCCTTAAGCTGCATGGAAGGTGTGTCACCCGATCCTAATCTGATTCAGTTCTTCACAGCTAGTTCATTTTTTTACTACCATGCCCATTTGTAGGTGTTTGAAGACCACAGCCCACCGCTCCACTCCAAGACCCCATTCTTCTTCCTAGGAAAGAAAAATGGAGGAAGAGACTGTAGCTAATCCTTAATCAGGACGTCACAAAAGGATGATGCCTGCTTCTACAAGACAGCAAGGGGCTTCAACAGCCCATTAGGACGCTAGTGTACTGTGTACATCAGGGTAGTGGTAGTAAGAATGAATTAGGTGTTCTTATTAGGCTATTTGATCCGTGGGATAATGACGAATAAATGCTAAATTTGGTAATCAAGCCATCTAGTCCAATCTCGAATCCTAATTGCCTGCCCTGTTGATGCTGAACGATGCCGCAAACATCAAATCAGTACTAGTTTTGACTGGCCGAGCTGAGTTAGCATTGAGGAGAGGAATTGGTGTCGCCGTAAGAAAATTTTCCCAAATCGCAGACGTGACTAGAAGAATGTTGAAAGGATATTTTCCGTACCTTTACATCACTTCGATCATTTGAACATAGCGCACGTTAGCGTCCAATCCCTCCGGCTCCCA
This sequence comes from Zoysia pacifica, assembly GCA_001602315.1. NCBI lineage: Eukaryota > Viridiplantae > Streptophyta > Magnoliopsida > Poales > Poaceae > Zoysia > Zoysia pacifica. The sequence continues at coordinate 69,462 of BCLH01001586.1, read as the reverse complement.
AATCCCACGCGCTCTGAGCATCCCGACCGCACGCACCCTGCGCCGGCCAGCTGCGTGCTCGTGCTTCGCCGCCGCCAAGCGACGCGTGTGTCCCCAGTCGTGCGCTGCCTCCCAGCCCCGTGCCGCATCAATTCTTCGCCGTCAGACGCGCCATCGCCGACAGCGGCCTCCTCACGCTGCCACAAGAGCGCTCGCATCGTCGGCCGGTGGCCCGTGCCGCTCACGCCGCGACGCGGTCTTTTTTTTTTTTTTTT
>BCLH01001586.1:46463-59705 GCA_001602315.1 Zoysia pacifica | reverse complement strand
GCCTGAGGCAGACCGACGGCCGGAAGCCTTCTTAAACTCTATCTTTGCCGGGTGCTGGATCTGTTTTACCGAGTGCCCGGATCATAGCACTCGGCAAACATAGAGTTTGCCGAGTGCCGGATCGAGTTTGCCGAGTGTCTAGATCCTAGCACTCGGCAAACATAGAGTAATTCTTTTTTAAAAATCGCCTAGTTTGCTGAGTGTCCACGCGACGGCACTCGGCAAACTACGTCTTTGCCGAGTGTCTACTAGCTGACACTCGGCAAACTGTATTTTTATTTTACCCTTCTCCTCTTTTTTATAACGTATTTTACTAAATTTATTCGAATGTGCTTTGAAAATACCTTGTCAAATTCACTCAAAAATGCATATTCGATGCTTGCACGAATATTAGACCATTATTTCATGCAGTTGTAACTCAAAATCAATTTATACGAATTGAAGCTCTACAAATGTAGTAAATTGATTAAAATTATCAAGCGGATCCGAAAATTCGCCAAAATTTCACATGAGACAATCTATATTGGTTATTTGATATACAAAAAGTTGTGAAGTGAAATCTCAACTCGACTATCACGTTGACTATAAATCTAAATGAATTCTTCGCAAGACTAAGATTCTTGTTTGGAGATGCTTCGATTTCTAAGCAGCGTACCTGACAACTTGTGCAAAACGCGCTCAATTTTTTATCACATGTTCCACATATGATATCATGAGATATTGACAAATCTCATGATTTTCAGACTTTGTTTGTTTTTTATATAATTGTAAAACAATTCGGCCGCACATTTATGGTCATGTTTTGTGGACACACATGTTCGACATTTTCTATTACTTCCCGGTTAAGGCTTCGCATTAAACTCAATAACATGAATCTAATTTTTTTATTCATTTTATTGCATTATTCGAATGACTTGCAGTTTAAATTTGACTTATCTCCAAAAATTCTATTAAATGAAATAAATTAACTAAATATAGCTAAAAGATCAAAAAATGTACCAAATTTTAACATGGAGAAGCATACACAGTATGTGCGCACGAAATAAAGTTAGTAGGGCAGGTGAGGAAAAAAAATCAATTTGTTTGCCGAGTGTCAGAAAAAAAACACTGAGCACAAATTCCTTTTGCCGAGTGCCAAAAAATTGCACTCGGTAACAGGCCACCTTTTGCCGAGTGTCAAACGTAGACACTCAGCAAACCGTAACGGTCGCAAATGGACGTCAGTTTTGCCGAGTGCGCGGTATCTGACAATGTTTACCGAGTGCGGGACCACCGACACTCGGCAAAGAAAAAGTTTGCCGAGTGTTTTTTGTACGCCGTGAGTTTTTGTTATGACACTCGGTATACATTAATTTTACCGAGTGTCCGAGTAATTGCACTCGGCAAACATTAGTGCACTCGGCAAAGAGCCGGTTTCTGGTAGTGAACTGAGTAGGTTTGTTTCGAACCCAGGAGATGATCATTGGCATACTCTTGAAATAGTAATGCGCTACCTAAGAGGTACTGTGAACTATGGGATCCACTATACTGGGAACCTGAGGGTTCTAGAAGGTTATAGTGATTCAAATTGGATTTCTGATGCTAATAAGTAAAAAGTCACGAGCAGATATCAGTTCACGCTTGGAGGTGACGCTGTTTCTTGGAAGTCTTGCAAGCAGATCATCTTAACGAGGTCAACTATGGAAGCAAAACTCAAAGCATTAGATACTGCCACTGCTAAAGCTGAATGGTGTAACGACTGAGATTTTACTTACCTTTCGACAAGTCCCGATCTCCCGTGACATGGCCAATCTCAGGAGTTTGGCAAGCACGATATCACAAGCGATCAATCAAAAAACCATAACAGAAATATTAAACAAGAAACATGATTAGAAAATAACAGGTCAAAGTGAAATTATTAGAATAACATCCTCCAAAGGGGTTCATCGGTACGCAGGCCGAAAATATCTCAGAGCAGATATATCACTATCGTGAATCCGACAAAAGCAACAGCGGAAGCATCAACACGGCAGCGGTAGCGAACCTCCTCCACACAGGCTAGCTTGAGCGCAGGATTGGACGTCACGGGCCGTCAAAGACGTAGTCGAAGTCGAAGCTGAGAGTATCCTCTGAAAACAACAAATTAGAAAGCCGTGAGTACGAATACTCAGCAAACCGCATACTACCTAACAACAATGTATGCATGCAAAAGGTTTCAAGGGTAAAGGCATGGCTCAAGTGCTAAATGCAAGTTTAAAACATTTTATCTTATTTAAAGATGCAAGAAAGCTTTATTTTCGAACTTGTCAAATTTTATTATCTTGCCCCGTAGAGATCTCCGTTATCTCAGACGGGGGTTCATTTTAATGTCGATGTAATCTCCACACTCGGCCACAGCTCAAAGGCCGGAGTCGAAAACATTTGGAAAAGGAGAGGAGGAAGAAAAACAAAACTACTTAACGAGGAGCACAACTCAGGGGGTGTCCTTCCAAAAGGACGTGGCAATGCGCATCGACTAAAACTCTGTAGAGGTTATGCACCTGGACCCACGAGAAGCGTCATCGAGAACTACCGTCGTAGTCCCGACAAACACACAAGACCCATCCACAAGCTTTAACTGGCATCATCCGTCCTCCAGGATAGAGATCTTAAAAGCCTACGCAATCGGGTCCTAGAGCTGTGAAGAGCCTACCACTGATCAGATGGGGTATCTCGATCTCATGTGAGGAGTCAAAGCTCTACACCACACCAACACTACACCGCCAACCCATGGGTAAACAACCAGTCTCGGCAAGCTTCAAGATCAAGCAAACTACCCATACAGGGTAACATGGTGTGCATGATTGTCAACTGAGCGTACAAGACTCGAAGGACTCGATCCTTAATTGCCGGAGCAGGCACCAACTCCAACCTCAACGCCAACAACAAGTCTCACGGAAAGATCCCAGCCTAGATCTTCCTGTTGTACCCTCAACAGGTATGCCCACAGAGACTTCCCAAAAGTCCCCCAGCTCCTCATACTCTAACTTGCCCCCGCTAAAATAGTTATGTATAGTTATTTGCAATACTCACACATTTGAATCACAACTCAAAAGCATTTAACATAAATTCCATTTTATAGTGATAGGTGTGAGATGAAAATAAATGCGACCAAGCATTGCTAAGCATAAAAGTAAAATAAACTTCCTAAAGCAATCCTAGGGTTGATATTTGTGGAACAGTAAACAGGCACAGCTTAGGAATGTTGCTAGCACATTTTAAAATAGTTGGCATGCAAATTAAGGTTGCAAACAAAACATGCACTTTAAAATACTGGAAACAAAGTGATCAAGGAACGCGGCTTGCCTGGCAAATCGGGATCGAAGTCGGGATCTGGATCGTCGAACTGATCGGGCTCGCAGAACTCCTCCTCAGGAACATCAGCTAAACACAAGACGTACAACAAGGATTAGACACTAATTACGCGACAAAGAATAGAACTGGAATTTGAATCTAAATCGAAATTACTAGACTAAATGCGCGCAAAATGTTTCTCGGAACAACCCTACACGACAAACGAGACGAGACTAATTAACGGAACAATTTCGGGATTATTCGGAGATCAAACGGAGTTTTCAAAAATTGTAGACAATCGAGATCACAAGGATTTAGATTAATTGCAGAATAATTAATCGCAGATTAAACTAGCATTTAATCTAACAATTAACCGGAAAGAAAAATAAATTTAAGAGAGGAGAAACTGTTCTCACCGAGATCTAAAATCCGGAGATCAGAGATCGGGAACCGGAGTACTGATCTGCACTGGATATTGGAGGCGCGAACTGACAATCGGTGCGGAAAACAGAGAAAGAGATCGGCGTAGCGGTCTTCGGTCCAGAGGACAACGTGTTGGGCTTCGGTTGACGACGCTGGCTGATGACGCGGCTTCCACGCGACGGTTGACGGCGACGTAGGAGTTCGGCGCGCGCGCGGCTGGAAGACCCGACGCGAGAGACGAGGTTGACGCGGTTCGGACGACGCGCTGGAAATCGAGGCGGACGGCGACGCAGGAGAGTTGAGGTAGACGGCGTCGGGCGTCAGACACCGACGACGCACGGTGACAGAAATTGAGGTGGAGCAGAGCGGGGTGACGCGGCTGGGGCAGCGCACGCGAAGAGAACCGACGGCGCGCGCGACGAGGAAGGCGTCACGCGGCGTGGTGCTGTTGACAGCGACGGGCGACGCGCTCGGCGAGCAGATCGAGGAGAGAGGCGGCGCGAGGGAGATGAGGCAGTTGAGAAAAATTTCTGGGGAAAGAAAAATGAGGCGGGGAAAAAAGGGATTAGGGTTAGAAGGTATTTATAGAAAGATGAAAAATGGAGGGTAGAAAAAAATCTGAAAATTTATTGAAAAACGTGAAACAATTAGGAAGGCTGCAGAAATTAATTAGGAGAAATATTTAGAGACCCAAAATTAATTAGGGAAATTTCCGGAAAATAATTTTAGTCAAACGTAAAAATTACGCGAACTAAATTATTTCGGCACCGGATTAATTTAGACGAACGGATTTCGGATTTGGACGAAACGAAATTCGGTACGAAAGAATTTTGAACATAACGAAATATTGAAACAGACAATTTAATTGGAACGAAAATTAGGCAAAATGCCACTTTATTAACTCGAAAATTCGGGATGTTACAAATGGCTTCGTGAACTCCTAATGGATTTGCTGATGGTTGAAAAACCGATGCCGGTTGTCCTAATGAACTATATAATCCGTCGATCATTATCAAAGTGAACAGTTCAAAGTATAACATGAAGTCATCTAGGCATGTAAAGAGGCGGCTAAAATCTATCAAAAAATGGAGGAACTCAGGAGCTATAGCCTTAGATTATATCTAAACGGTTGAAAATCTGGGAGACCAATTCACAAAGGGTCTTTATAAAATGTGATAGACTATGCATCTAGAGAGTTGGGATTGAGTCCCATCACGTGAGTCATATCATGATGGTAACATGTTTTGGAGATCCCGTGAATCAGGATAGTGAGACAAGTCATTAATTGACTGAGATAAGAGAACCTTTAAATAAGGTCATTCCTATGAAAAATGCATTGCTCTTCAAACTCTAAGGCGGGTTGGATTTTGCCTCAATATGATACATGCGGCTTAATTAAGAAAAGATGTTTTTCTATAGAACATCTTATAAGAATTACACCTACATGAGTTCGATTGCTTGTCACAGACTATGAGATTTGAGTAATCTCTAGATACTCATGAAAAGCTTGGAGTATGACTGATACACTCTAAACCGCGGGGATGCTTTTAGCAGTCTAGTACCAAAAATGAGTTTTGGTAAAAGTTGTTTGGTGGTATAGTCCATTGATCAGTTGTAAATAAAGTGTAACCATTACTTTAGGTGGATGTTCAACTTAACATTCTCCACCAAAATACTGTATATCAAAATAGTAGTGAAATTGAGAGCATTTCTCGTGTCCCTCAAAATTGGTGGGGATTGTTAGAATATTTGGGCTTGGCCTATTGATTTCACAATTTAATTTCAAGACCCATTTGAATGCTGGGGGGACTAAATCTTTAGTCCTGTATGGATAGTTGAGGAGGACTTCCACCAAATTAAATATGTAGACTAGTGTTCACTGGTTGAGAAGTTGAAAAGAGAGGAAAAGGAGCTGCCACACACGCGCCGAGCCAAGCCGAGCTGAGCCGTGCCGTGCCATGTGCGACGTGTACGTGAGTTACGCGTATTTTTGCATGTACATTTCGCATGACTTGTGATTTGCGGCGAGCGCGTGCTCGTGTGTGTATAGCCTCGTATTATTGCGTTGAGTTAATGTGTTTTCTGTTTCTGAGAATGGACTTAATTTTAATTAAAATGGCAAATAAATTTCAGACGCTACGAGAGATTTAAATCAATTTAATACGTTAGTTTTTAGTAACAGACAAATTAATTGGTGGTTGTTACTCTGGCAATTGGTGGCATTTAATCTCAGCAACAAACATAATTCATTACACCTCCTCTCCTGCGCCTCCGTGCGTCTATAAAAGGGACTCCTCTCATTCTAAGACACATTATAACAACTCTTCACTGCTACTGTTGCGCCCTTTGTATTCCCTTTGTGAGTTTCTGCGCAAACAAAACTTGCGAGAGCATGCCTCTGAAACCTTGCCCTGCTGCGACACCTACACGGGTAGGCGGATGATCAAATTTTTGGAGAGCGCACTTCTGCACGACTGCTCGCCTATGTATGACTATGTTCAGAAGGTCGTTCGTGAGACTACACGGCTTTTGTTCTTCTTGCATCAACTGTGATCGACGACTTCAAGCAGCTGGACGTGTTGACTATTGAGAACGGTGTCGCTGGCACCTCAGGGTATATCCTGAATTTCCTGTCTTTTTCCTTTGTGTTTTTTTTGTACAGATTAATTATGAGCACGAGCGCACATTTTATCACAATATTACTCATAACTATTAATACATTTGGAATTAAAATATACTGTAAAATATGTAAATTTCTATCAAAAACAAGATTAAAGTACTTCTAATAATGAATCATGTCACAATAAAATAAATAATATTTTCACAAATTTTTTCCTCATGAGCGTTCTGTATAGATCGGCTTAGATCTTCAAACCAATCCCATACCTCTCTTGATCGGTAGAGTAGAGGGGTCATATTTTTGGGTCAGAACATAAGTCACACCTTCTTATAGTGTGGGTTGGCCTGGGACCTGTCATTTTTGTGTTAGGAAGGTGCCCCCAATCAGGGCACAATTAACAGCATCATTAGTGGGCAATTAAAGCACGAGATCAACATTTCCGACACATACATGTCCATGTAAAATAAGCATATAAAGGAGAATGAGAGAATAGTTGCTTACATATAGTTAAAGGCAGACATTAATCTGAAAACTTATCCAAACCCAAGTTATTTTTTTGTTGCAGTTGGAATTGGATTTAGGTGTTCAGATTAGTCCGCTCATTTAAGTCTACCGGACACATCACCCTCTCATTCTCTCACTCCATAGCGAGATCATATATTTTTTTTAGATAATAGAAAATTCCGGCCTTTGCTTCATTCTCTACATTGATGAGGTCACCGATAAGTGATTGAGTGTTTTAAAGGCAATTGAAAAGGATAAAATGAGTTGCTAGAGCTTACAACAAGAAGGTAAAAGTCAAAACTTTTCAGGTGGTCGAATTGGTTTGAAAAACTATTATGCTCATAGGTTCAAGAAGCAACAAGTTTGAGAAATGTTCTCCTAGTTGGGAAGGGCCATATAGAATAGTAAAATTCATTGCCGAGAATGCATATATGGTGGAAAATATGCGAGGACTAGGGCCTTTAACGGTCGATACTTGAAAAGGTATCATCCAAGTCTATGGTAAGAAGCTTAAAAGAAAAAGATTGATATGAAAAGTATCATTTCCAAGAATGATGATGTGGCCGATGAGTTAAAAGAACCATTGCCCTTAGTGATTTTTGAGTGTTTGAAATGTTTATGGTGCAGAAACTTCACCACAAAACAAGGATGCATATGTTGACACCCAAAAATCGTCAAACCACTGGAGTATCTGGCACGTTGCCGGTGAGTTTGTCAAGCACTCTCTTGGGGTATCTGGCCTGTAGGAGTGTCCAGCATAGTGTCGGAATATCCAATAAGCCCTCTCGAGTTTAGATATTTAGCTCATCGGAGTGTCTGGCACGATGTCGAACTGTCCGACAAGCCCTCTCGAGTTTCGATGCTTTGCACACCTGACCATCCGGCATAGTGTCGGACTATCCGACAAGCCCTTTCGGATTTGGGTGTTTCTGCACCGGACCATCCGGCATAGTGCCGGACTATCCGGCAATCTCTCTTGAGTTCTAGAAGTTTACACGATGGACCCTCTGGCATGACAGGCACTTTACCGGACACTCCGGTGGTGTTGATTTAAGAAGTTTTTAGGCAAATAAATTTTAATTTATTCCTAATTAAGAGGATTGGGGTATAACCATTCCACCTCTATAAAACAGAGGCCCGTAGTCGGTTGAGGGTAATCTCAATGAAACTTATCATTTGACTTTATATTTTTATCTCTCAAAATTCTAATCTCCTTACTCGATCCAATTTTGCTATTTTTTCTTTGTCTCGACGACGTTTGAAGGCGATTCGGCTGGCCTGATGAGCCCGAATCAACCTTAAGAAGATTCTCCTCTGACGAGGTCCCTCCCGAGGTTGGTTTTCTCGGTGCTACCCCAAATCTGACGTCAAGGTGGCGCCAGCATTTCAGCACACGGACGTGCAAGTGATGCGTTGGCCCGGGATCCGGTTCGGCGATTCTACAATATGGACAAAAGTTGGGGCATATCCCAGTGCAGGGAAAAGAAACTGAATAGTAGCATGGCGCGAATATTAAAAGCCCTGGATGGGTGTTTTCTCTGATGACAACATCGTAAGAAATGATTAATCTTGAATTTAAGCTATGTTAGTGATGGACCAGGTCATTAATTTTTCAGAAAACAACTCGTTAGCATATTACTTCAGAACAAATAAATTGCAGTATATAATGCCGATTCACCTAAATCATATGCCATACAAAGTTGTCATGATCTCAACAAAATTATTTTCACTTTGTTCTCAAGATTAAGCTGAAATGCATAAATGGAAAATGAGAAGCAAACACCTTGATTTCATTTTTGACATTTCTAGAGAATGATGAACCACTGAAGTATCTTACTTTCACTTTGTTCCAGTTGTAAAAATCTGTATCAAAAGTTAGAAGAAATGCATTTCAAGAAGGGGGATGCAGTGTCAAACAAGCAGCAAATAAGATTGATACAGGATTGGGAGATGGGTCATCACTGAGGATTTTGACAAACTCCATATGATTTGAAGCAGCGGCACTTGCTTATCAGAGGTAACAAGGAATAGTAAATATTTCATAAGGTGTTGTACCTCCACTGAGTAGCTGGGGTGGGGGGTGGGGGCCTCGTTGTTGGTGGTGGGCAGGGGGTACAGACGGGAGCGGCTCGGCCAATGGAGAGGTCGCCACTTCCAAAGAGGGAGGGAACGCAGGGGCAGGGTGAGGGCGATGGGGTGGGGCTAGGAAGGCTGGCTGCACCGTTGGGGATGCTGGCGAAGGGGGTGGGGTGAGGGAAGGGGGCGATGGGGCAGGGCTGGGTAGGTGGACGGTGGTAATGGGGGCAAGGCCGGCCGAAGGGGGAGGGAACATGGGGTAGGGCACCTAGGCCAACAGCCGTTGCTGAAGAGGGCGGGGGACGCGGGGACCGGCACGGGCGTCTGGTCGGGATGGCGGGCGGACGGGCAGTGGGGCAACGGGGCAGGGTGGGGCAGGGGATGCGGACGGCGGCGATTGCACGTCGCATCCACCCAATGGCTACAATCAGTGTGCCTGGCGTAGTGCGGTACGATGTCAGGAAAATGAGCCATTTTAGATATAGAAAATTTTGCTGTTGTGTGACGTGACACTTTAAAGATGGGATTTGAGGATCAATTGAGTTATTGAATGTTTCATAACCTCCAAGTTTGTTTGTGAATTACGAAAGGACCTTTTGGATTTGATTCACACACAAATAGAGCTCCTTCATTTTCCCCACGGTAACTTAAAATATTTTCTCCTTGACCGAATACAAGCAAGAAGATAACTGTGAAGAAGGTAACTGTGCTCTAACAAATACCGGATGAATGTCAAACTAGCATCTTTTGCACTTTTGCACACGCATGTGAAGAAGATAACTGTGCACTAATAAATACCAGATGAATGCTTTATGGGTGACAAAGGATTTTATGAGTAAATATCGTGTTGTCTTGCTTATAACGGAGAACTCATCATATTGTCTTCTCATATAAGAGATGAATTGTATCAAATGGCCACTCGGACTAGTGTAATGATAATTTTATTAAATGCACTGGTTTTGTGCAAAATTTAACATTATTTTATTTATATACTCTTTCAGTCTCAAAATAAGCTTACGTTTGGGTTCCGTGTAATCTGGCTTTGATCAATAATTTTTATAAATTAGATTAACTTTAAAACTATAAGACTTGTACTTTACATTCATCGTAAAAATAAGTTTAGAATATATTTTTCGTTGTAATTCTTCTAACTAGTGGTATTGCGAACCTGAACGGCATAAATTAATTAAGTCAGCCAGTCCGCTTTAGTGCATGGCGCCCAAGGCCGAAAGATGTTACTAGCTCCCAGCTGGTTTGGTAAAAGTCAAATACATGTGCTATCAAATACTAGTATCAATCGATCAGTCCATATCTACTTGATCCGGTCCGAGCCATGCCAGCTTGTATATGCATGATTCATTGGCTCTATGGAGATTGCAAGATCATCTTAAATTAGATTTTTTTAGGGACCCCGATCGAGAGCCTGTCTCACATGTCAATGGTCTTTTGCTTTATAATTGCCCTTAATTCCATATCGCTAGTCCCTTTGTTACAGAATAACGATCGTTTTTTCTAATTTTTGGACTTTAGACATGAAGTTTGACTCCCTTATTTATTTAAAAAATCCTAAAAATTTAAGTATTTATTTTGTCATGAATTATTTTCTCATTAGATATACTTTAACCATGACATTTGAATATTTGCATACAAAAAATTGAATCTCACCAAACTGCTAGCTCCCAGAACTGTAGCAAACACATCTCTACTCCTACTAGTCCAATGCCCGTGCTTCTGCTACGGACGTTAGACAATTTGACCTAATATCCTGCTTTATTTAAACAATATACAATGTAATTGTTCATAGCACACCGACTCTAATGCCCGTTACAAACATTGGAAAGAAAATAATGAACCCCATGGAAAAACAGTCCATTTAATAGGGACCAAATAGATAGTGCGAGTTAGACAAACTTTGTTCGTTCTGCTCGTCCTCACGCACCCTGCCAAATTCTATCTCAATTAATAGCAGATCTATGAGGCATGACACAAACCTAGCTGGACTGCAATGACTACAACCACATAGGCAATATGTGTTTACTCGAATGCCAGCTCATAGACCGAATAAGAAAAAAGAGTGCTAGCACATATCAAACTGTTTGTTTAAGAGACAATTTTTTTATCTTAGAAGCAGAACAATTGTGGGAAACAAAGGTGCCGATCCGAAGCTGAATGTGTTTTCCTGATATAAAAAAAAAATTACAAGTTCCTGGTGTTTCAACATTCTAAAATAGTATTGAATTCTAAGAACAAAAACATCCCAGATATGAAGAGAATGAAAACGCATATATGCCATAACTTAATTAGTGGTGTCAAAATCTCAACCAAGACATTTGAGATGCCTAAAAGCATCACATCGATTTAGCAAGCACTACATTGATGCGTACAGAGATTTATATGCATATCACAAACCAAAGAAGGTTCACTGAAAAACAAGGGCAGGGGAACAGAAAGAAATGATTGAAAAATATAAACATCGGGGAACTCATGTGAACTGAGATTTACGATGCTCACGCTGACCTCCAGGTTATGCTGGTCCAAGGTGCTGCTGTTTATCACAGTAGTTTCATTATCTTTGACACCCAATATTTCATCCTTTTCCTTATTGCCGTGTAACTTGACAGACAGCATATACGCAGTCATTTTTGTGATGGCCATTTTTGTAGTCAAACACATCATGTGAGAACACAACGGTAACATAGTGAATCACAAATACAGCATCAGGATTTACAGTGGTATTTAACAGCTAGCAATGGTAGTGCATCTGCATATCTATCTTCACATTTCTCTGTACTGATTGGATTCTTCAGCAGTAGTATGAAAGAAACAGAGCCATCCTGTGTGGATTCTAGTTGTCTTACACCTTCAGCATGTTTGACATCCGATACTTGGAAGCCAAATTTCTAAGCCAGCAATAATACTTGCCGTTCCACAGCACCTCCAAGTTCAAGTTTATCAAACCAGTCCATTGTACCTGCATTTCACATGACATATAACATTTCACATGACATATAACAGACTATGACCCTGTGCCCATAATTTTCATTTGGATTGAACAATATATCCAAAAAGATGCTTTAGACTAACAAAATACTGCCACAGAAGCTACTTCGATCCAAATGATGCTAGGACACACTCCCTCGATTCATTTTCTGATGTCACTGGGGAGCTCAAATATGAACTAATCAACATAAAAAAAACAGAGGAGCGTACTCCAGATGTTGTGTGAGGATGGACATCCTCGAGTGTTTAGATCATGGTGCATCCACTCTTTTGAGTTTCAAATCTCCCATCCTAATCTGAACCAACAAATAAAAACACGAGTAAACTGAGTACTGCCTTGTATCAACAACGATGCATTGAGAAATGCGAACCAGGCTCCAGCTTCCCTGACTGCATCAAGACCAGGAACTTCCTGAGAAATTCAGAACGCACCCAGCAGTTAGTCAATAGAAACAAGAACTTGGCTTGGCAAATGGCCGTACCGGCTACTGGTAACATCAAAGAAGAGGACGCTGTGGCCTCTGTCCACAAGGTAGCTCTTTGTCAGAGGTAGCATAATCAATTAGCCATCAAATGGTAGACAACAAATTTAACTTATCCAAAATTCACATGATTCTTTGCATGAAAATATTCCTTAATGAAGCATCAAACAAGTAGCCAGACAAACATAATTCACCATTGAACAACTAAAGTTCAGGTTCATGAAAAATGTGTCAACTATTGAAATCGTTAAATTGATCAAATGCAATACTCGACTATTTTACAATACAAAATACATATCATTTTGTTTCCAATGCTACATTTCCTTGTACGTTCTAAGTGCTAAAATCTTCAGGCCATGTGGGGAAAACTCAGTATCTATTCAACTTTCACCATCTATTAGTACACTAACCAAACTGCAGAGCTCTGAACTCGAATCCAAACCAGGATGGCAAGCTCTAAACTTCTTATATCGTAACAGTCTATAGAATTTATATTACAATAACAGAGACAAATTAATCCATGTGAACAAGTAATATTGATAAATGGCAGATGAAAGAGATAAAGCCAGCTTACATAATGCATAAAACAAGATAAGGCAAGTAATAATTTTATAATGTTCGCTATGGATTTAACAGTTTCATTGGTTCGCATCAAACATTTTTAGCATGTAAACTGTCAAATCCCCGCCTTACATGACAACTCTAGTGAACTACTGAAAAAAAAAACTTTGGAAGGGCGAAATAAAAGACCAAGGAAAAAAAAAGAAACAATTGACTTGCACCCCCAACTTGCATGAAAGAATATAATCTGTAGAGCATTTGAAA
>BCLH01001586.1:31010-46458 GCA_001602315.1 Zoysia pacifica | reverse complement strand
TTCAGAAGTCTGGGGAAAAATCGAATTCTTTGCTCAGGGCTGTTATATTAAGAAAAACTTATAATAGTTCATACTCATCATGGACAAAAATACAAAATACTCAGATATGGAAAATAGAGGAAAATCTAGACTAATCCAGCCAGGAACACTAACAGGAAAACAGAAAATCATGTAAATGGAAACTTGCAATATTCCCTACCCAATAACTGTGAACTGAATTCAAATCCTACACTATTCAGCTATATAGTACTCCGTATCTTACACTAAGTTAGAAAACGGTAGAGAATCGTGTGGGGAAAACTCAACGACTCACACTGTATCTATTTAGGATAAACACCAAATTTAACCATTTCGTTGGGCGATATACGTAAACAAACTAAATGTTCTCCTCCGGTTATTAGAAATATGTAAACTGAACAGTATAATCCCAGTGCTACTATTAAGAACACCCCAACAATCTATCACCAGAACACTTATAAACAATTCATGGCCATTGTAACAATCTGTGCTTGTTGCGAACAATGTTCTCAATCAAAACCTTAGTTTTCAGCTGGATACATGACATAAAATGCATTTTGGCTAACCAAGTAGCATTCAAGCTGGTATGTGAAGAACTCCACATCAGCATGAGGAGACAACTTAACTAGAATAAGAGCTGATAGCAAAAGTAAAATTATGCATGTTACTTATCCCAATAATTGTTTACCCTGATTATGCTACCTTTAATTTGGCTCAAATGGAATATCTTTACTTCTGTAGTCACAAGTGTAAAATCTTGACTCATCCTCATCAGCAATGCCTTCAATTTTTGAACTTTCTCTACTGATGTTTAGAGCAGGTTATGGTTCAGAGCATCATAATCTCTCCAACAAAGTGGAAATTTTAATATTTATTATCAAGTGATTTCAAATATAATTTATGGGTGATTCTAGGATTGAGTACTTAAATGAAGATAGTGTGCAGAATCTAAACCACCACAACAGCAAGGAGCACTGATATGAGTAGTACAAATTTTAACAAATGAGGGCCATATTGTATAATTAGAAGGGAACAAGGATTGTATCTCCCAGTGCTCGTAAGGAAAAGAAGAATCACATGATCCAATCAGGCAATCAGCAGCGGCTCACCTAGCAAGGTCATATCTTTCAGTACAAGAATATAGTAAGAACAAAGAGATCGATTACCTCCTAACCAGAAACGATGCCATGGTACTGCAGCTATCCAACCAGGAAGAGGATCCCAAGAGTCGTGGCCAGCGGGGATGACATTAAAGAAAGAGAAAGAAATGGGCGGTGCAAGTGAGAATCGTAGAGCTCGATTGTTCCACGTTTTTTGGAACTCGATGGCGGGGGTCAGATGTGACGATGCCTACCTGTCACGTCGGAGTAGAGTGGAAGCAGCTGAGGTGGGCGGGGCAGAGGCAGCCAAGGCGGGGCCAGCCAGTGTGGGTGGGCGGCGTCTGCACCGGAGCGAGGAGGCGGACGCCGCGGGGCTGCGCCGTGGTGGACGCCGCTGCTAGGGTCGGCTCGGATGAGTGGGCAGCTAGCGTAGCCGGCACAGTACAGCTGGCCCCCACCAAACCCTAGCGGCCGAGGTGGGGCTGCGCTGGGGAGGAGACGGCGCTAGGGACAACCGGTGCAGGTGGGCTGCGCCCAAGCCTTAGTGGAGCAGTGGAGGCTGAGGCAAACCCACGCTAGGGCCGCCGGAGCGGAGATAAAGGTGGCGGGCGATAGCTCGGGGGGAGGCAGCAGCGCTGCGCAAGGGGAAGCGACGGCGCGAGTGGTGGGAAGCGAGGAGATGCACTGTCGTTAGCTTCCAATCCGACGGCGCGGGTCGCAAGTTGGCAGAAAGGCCACCTTCACACATTGTCATTTTTATAGGAAAAAATAGAGATAAATAACTCATTTGGTGAGTGCCCTTTCTGCCTTCCGACGATCTGAACCGTTGATTGAAATTATACGTTTGTGATCCTCCGCAGCGTCCAGCAACCGCCAACCTCGCCCCTCCGCGCCGCCGCCCCACACCGCGAGCCGCGCCCGCGCCGCCCCCTCACCGCGAGC
Organism: Zoysia pacifica; assembly: GCA_001602315.1. NCBI lineage: Eukaryota > Viridiplantae > Streptophyta > Magnoliopsida > Poales > Poaceae > Zoysia > Zoysia pacifica. The sequence continues at coordinate 44,398 of BCLH01001586.1, read as the reverse complement.
CGGCTCCTCATCGCGAACTCGCCCGCACTGCCTACATGGCCCACGCTGCCGCCTCCCCCATTCGCGCCCCGCTGCCACGCGCCGTCGGGGCCCCCGCGCCGTCTCTTGCCTCGCTGCCCCCATCCCGGCGAGCACCAGCCTCACCCTCACCCGAGCCGCTAGCTCCTCCACGCCCCCCCCCCCCCCCCCCCCCCCCCCCCCCCCCCCCCCCCCCCCCCCCCCCCCCCCCCCCCCCCCCCCCCCCCCCCCCCCCCCCCCCCCCCCCCCCCCCCCCCCCCCCCCCCCCCCCCCCCCCCCCCCCCCCCCCCCCCCCCCCCCCCGGCCTCCCCGCTCCTCCACGCGCCGTCCCCTGCCCGGACAAGCTCCGCTGCGGCCACCCCCACCCTAGCCGCCAGCTCCTCACTCCGCCTCGAGCTCCCCCGCCCCGGCGAGGACCAGCCCCGCTGCTGCCGTATTCGGGTGAGGTAAGTTGGCAGCTGTTCATTTGCGGCTAGCACTCCCTCTCTTTGCGCCGCTGGGAGGCAGAGGCTACACCCTCTCTCTCTCGTCTGCAGGCACAGGGGGCAGAGTTGGCGGAATGCGCTATGCGTGGTGGTGGCGTGCTGCGCGGGCTCATGGTAGCAGGGATTTGAGTCTTCATCGAGCTTATCGGTTTTGATTTGGTACGTATTTCTGTGCGGGTTCATTATGCATCGTCATCTCCGTTTTGGAGCAACAGAGCGCCGCATCTCTTATTCTATCTGCCTCGGCTCAGAATCAGGCATGTTCCAAGATTTTGGAAGCAGCAACAGGCAAATCACTTGATTTCTTATAGTGAAATTCCTTTTTTTCTGTATAATGAAGTATATCAGTTTGCTGCATACAGTCTCACTAGCTACTCCATGTTTGTATATGATCATTTGCTGAGTCTTTTATGTAGCAGTCCTTTACAGATGTTCCAGTAAATAATGACTAGCAACACTCATAACAGTCAATATGCTTGCAATAAGGAGGATCGGCTGACGTATCACTTAATGAAAAAGGAGGATGGTCAACTGACATAAAAATAGACTAAAACATGTTAAAATGTCAAAATAAAATTGGAGGTATAATAAATTGGTTTTTATGCCTCAAAAGTTATGTGCTGCTGAATTTTTGAACCCTTTTTATTAATGTTCAAAGTTAGTTATCTGCTAAACCTTTTTAGTGCCATATGTTTTGGAATCCATTTGTTGAAGACGGAACAAACATCAAGTATGGATAAAAAGTTCTTAGCTATTCTTAGCTTCGAGGTGTGTAAATACTATACATTGTATTGCTCTCATCTCTAAGCCACTCTGAACACGATCTCACAGACCATCTAATAACCAGGTTCTTGTGGTGGCTCTCATATATCTTTATGTTCAAAGATGGCTATGTTGATTCTGGTGAATCGAACTTAGAATCATGGACTTTTGCTATGCTTTGGGATACAACAGCTTCATTTACTTTAATACTGGTTTTGTACACTAGAGTTCTGTCTATTGTGTTGTGCATATGGGCAGAAATCAGTCTACTTCTTGCAGTTTCAAGGGTTTTATTTAAGCTTGCTCAGTTTAAGCATACTAAATATATCAGTCCCTTCATGTAGATGGTAGCAATGGGTGATGTTTCAGCAACTGAAACTATAATTGTTTATTGGTTAGAGCCAGTTTGAGGAGCTGCTTTTGCTTGGTTCCTCCTCGGTGAAATACGAGATAATGTTTGCATGGATTGGAGCTGCTCTTGTTCTACGTAAGTTTGTTTTGCCTTTCTTAGCTTTTTTACATCTTTTAGTAGCTTTTTTACGTAAGTTTGTTTTTTACATCTTGTAGTAGTATCTTAATCTATATTTTTGTATCAACTTAGTATGTGCCAGGGTTTGAAATATTGATCATTGTGAATCAGATCTAAACTAAATTAATTAATTAATGCTGTTCATGCTAATTGAGTGTACTCTTATCATATCTTTCGTGGGATGGCTATTTGGTTCAGCTCCTAAGAAATCCAAGAAAGCCAAACACTATCCAGGAAACCTTTCCAATCGAATCCAGGAAGTCATAAGAAGTCAATTTAATTGGTAACCTTGGTGTTGACTGTCAAATTTTTGTTCCATTCTCCAACTTTATAGGCAATCGCATCCTTGTGGTGATAACTTTGCATTTATTTTGCTTAAATTATTTATTTTATGCAACACTGGAAGGACAAACCGTTCTAGCCCAACATGATTGCTGGAAGGAATCAATGATGACAAGCTCCTGGGAACACTATTTATAGATGCAAGACAATTCTTGTATCAAATCGATATGGACGAGCGCAAGACAATTCTTTGATGAACGGTTATAGCATATCTAGTTTAAACAATGCACATTCTACGCTAAGTTGGTTCGTAGCGGAGCACGAGCATTGGAATAGTAATAGAACAAATTTACAACAATTGAGCAGCATATATAGGAATCCCACATAATTTTTTCTTTGATACATTGTTTGTCATAAGACAAATTTATAGTATTAAAACTTGCTCAGGAATGCCCCTGAATTACTTGAATTCAGACCTCCATTGAATCATGCATGTGAAGGATAGTCCACGGTTTACATTGATACAAGATAAGATCACATGCAATGCATCGGGTGCTTGAAATACAACTTGTCATTCATGACTAGGCTGGATTAGTTTTCTTTACGAGTCAACTCATTGACCTGGATTGGTAATCGCTCTAACAATAATAGCCCTCTCCCAAGACTGAACTACCCTCAAAGCACACTCTTAATACTACAGGACGTAAAGTTATCTGACTAATTTTTCAACACCGCTCTAAACATAGTCGGACCTTTTCATGGCTTTGCATTGCCTCAACTCAACCTTCATCATGATTTTTAGGTCTAAATACGAAACTACCTTACACGTTTTTGAAAGCATAACTCTATATGTTAACATGCGTCACCTAAGCTAGCAGTCCTGATAGTCTCTCTAAGTCTCGCTCCATGGGCCCTTATCACTTGCACTAGCATCATGTAACATCTCAGGTTCAGAATACGGCTCTAGACTTTGCTCGCATGTCGTGCAGGTCTTACCTCGCAGAATAAGAGGTTTAGTACCATATTGAAAATTTGAGGAGATGGAGACTACTTTAAATACTCTGGCTTTAGAATGTGAAATAATTCGGGTTAACCCTTGCGAAGTGAATACGAAAGTGTCGGGATTGTATACCTCGGGTGCCTACAGATCATCTTCTACAGCATGACCCATCTGCGGTCCGCGATTCTTCAACGGCCCACTAAAGACTTTACAAAGGCGACCCCTAGTCGTCGGGAAGCCTCGCCAAGGCTCGAAGCCCAGGCGAACGTAATCGTTCCGATCTCTGAGGGTCGGGACCCGAGCGGTCGGGATCTCAGTGGTCGGAACTCAATCGCCGACTGCTGCGAAGCAACCACTACTTCAAAGATCACGCCGATTCAAACAACGTACAGCTCCACAGAGAAGATAAGCATTCCGAAAGATTTCACAACTACTCGACTGGAGAAGTAACAACCCACCGGATGATAAAGCTGAACAGTAAAGTGACCTTTGTTTTCCCACAGTGAACAAAGGTACGAACGGAGGGCACTAATCGTATACCTCGAGCGCTAGCGAGCATGATTCACTGAAGACCGCGGTCCCACCTGTCAAGGGATCACCTGTTTTTGTAGGCAGCAAGATGCTCAAACCATAGTCCGATTACCCCAACCATGATTCGGTAAGACAACCTAGGTTCGGCCCTATAAAAGGGGCACCCGAGAAGCTTTAGACATACGTAGGCAAGTGAGTAAGAAAGAGGGAGAAAGAAAATACGTAGAGAAAAGATACACATCACCACCTGTAAAACCACTCTCACCACGCGAGCTTAGACTCTCAGATCCATCTGGAGCCCTTCCGTATTCTTGAGATTCATACCACTGTGCTCTCGTCCCTGGACGTAGGGTATTACGCCTCGAGGCAGTCGGAACCAGGTTAACCTTTGCGTCTCGTTCATAGACTAGGCCATTCGATTCTGAAAGCGCACTATCTCCCGTTCGATCGTATAAATTCACTGTGTCGATGTACGAAACACCGACAGAAAGCGTAAGCAGTTATTCTGTGAGGTGAAACCTGCACGACGTGCAAGCGGGTCTAGAGTCGTATTTCGGGTCTGAGATGTTACAGAATGGTATCAGAGTTGATTCTCGTAGTTTCACAGGCGTGTACGTGTTAGGGGCGCGGGTATAGTGTGCATGGCGCGTGGGCTTAGCATGAACACAGCATGACACGTACGTCAACACTGAGCGTACAGATGTGACCAAAAAAGAAGATTCTAAATACATCTGTCCTGAAAGAGTAAATTGGTCAGCTGATCGACAAGGACATCAAGCCGTAAAGGGGGGAGAGGATGTAACATTCGGCCCAGCCCAACAAAAAAGTTTAGTACCACCTTAGAAATTTGAAGAGGGGAAGACCAATTTAAATACCTAACAATGTAGTAATAATTTGGGTTAACCTTTTTACGTGAAGCGAGGATAAAAACGTAAGCAGTTATTCTATGAGGTGGAATCCGTACGATGTGCGAGCGGGGGCTGAAGTCGTATTTCGGGCTTGAGATGTTACAGAATGGTATCAGAGCCGACTCTCGTGGTTTCACCGGCGTGTACGTATCAGGGGCGCGGGTACGGTGTGCATGGCGCGTGGGCCTAGCGTAGTCACGGCATAACATGTACGCCGGTACTGGACGTACAAATGTGACCAAGAGAAGAGATTCTGGATATATCTGTCTTGAAAGGGTAAATTAATCTGCTCCTCAACGAGGATGTTGAGTCGTAAAGAAGGGGAGGGGAGGATGTGACATCCAGCCCAGCCCAATAAGGGGTTTGGTACAGTATTGAAAATTTGAGGAGATGGAGATCAATTTGGATACCCGGCCTTGAAATGTAGAATAACTCAGATTAACTCTTTTATGCGAAGCGATGATGAAAGCATAAGCAATTATTCTACGAGGTGAGACTCACAGAGCGTGCGAGCGGGTCTAAAGCGGTATTTCGGGTCTGAAATGTTACACGTCACATTTGTCTTGACTTGGTCAAGCCATTTTCATCACTTCTACGTTGAGGCAAAACCATGAAATTGTCCTTACTTTTTGCCATCTTGACTCACCCGGCCTCTCGACTAACCTGCCTGCCTTGTCCCCAGCTTGCACCCCCCATTATTCTTCTACCACTGACGATCAAGAACCTACAGATTATGAAACAAACAAACATGTTCCAATTATCATCTAGGTCAGTTGACCCTCGATAGTTTTGCAACTCAAGACAAATCAAAACTCAAATGAACTTGTCAATGACTCATCACACAAATTGAAGCATGACATATCTTGAATGTTACTCATTATCTCACCTTCCACATTTGCATAATAATTGATAGTATCACCGGCCACAACGTCTGCTTGTGTGCTATTCCCCCTCTTAACTTTTACTTCCTCCGTTCTTAAATTGATATTGTCGTTGACTTTTAACCTCAATTTTGACTATTAATCTTATTCAAAAATTAGTTTAAATGGGAAAAATTTTAAGTTGTAGTTCAAATAGCTTGATAAATCAAATTCTAACAAAATATATGATATTTATTAAATTTTTTTAATAAAACGAATGATCAAAGTTAAAATTAGAAGGCAATAGCGACAATAATTAAAAAATAGAGAGAGTAATTGCCATTATAATTCAAAATTATGGTGCAAAAATATTAGGATAAAAAGATGGAGATAAATATTAAAAGTATATTAAAAAAAAGTATTGAAAGTGTGAATCGTATCTGTTAGGGAATAAAATTTAAATTTTAGAATGATTATTAAAAGTGAACGAGTATTATAAAGGAGGTCTTAGATCAAAGTCATCCGTGGGTTTTCGTGCATTAATTACTGTTTTTCACGTGAGTTCAGTTCTATTGATGTATGCATATATTCTGAAACACACGCCAACTGTGCAATGTTAATGCAATTCAATGGCTCTATGTTCGAGGCTAAACCACTTGAACTTAGCCTGCCGAGCTGACATCAGTACTGACAAGATCACATGCAATGGCATCGGGTGCTTGGAGTATCTAATTCATTAATAGTGTCGTGTCGGTGTTTTGTATATCGGCACAGCAAATTTATACGATCGGATGAGGGATAGTGTGCTTTCAAAATCGAATGACTTAGTCTACGAATGAGACTCAAAGGTTAACCTGGTTCAGGTCGCCTCAAGGCGTAATAGCCTATGTCCAGTACGAGAGAACAGTCGTATAAATCTCAAAAACATAGAAGTACAATGTGAAAAGGCTTCGGACGGATCCGAGTCTCAAGCTCGCGTGGTGGGAGTGGTTTGGCGATGTGTATCTTTTCTCTACATATTTCCTTTCTCTCTCTTTCTTACTCACTTGCCTACGTATGTCTAAAGCTTTTTGGGTGCCCTTTTTATAGGATCGGATCTGGGTTGTCTTGATTGGATCATGGTTGTGGTAACTGAACCATAGTTTAAGTATCTTGCTGCCTTTGAAAACGGATGACCCCTTGACAGGTGGGGCCACAGTCTTCAGTGAATCATGCTATCTGGCGCTCGGGGCATACGATCGGTGCCCTCCGTTTGTACCTTTGTTCACTATGAGGGAATAAAAGTCGCTTTACTGTTCAGCTTTATCGCTCGGAGGGTTGTTACTCCGCCAGCCGAGTAGTTATGAAATCTTTCGGAATGTTTATCTTTTCTGCAGAGCTGTACGTTGTTTGAATCGACGTGATCCTTAGAGTAGTGGTTGTTTCGCAGCAGTCGGCGAGTCAGTTCCAACAGCTGGGATCTTGACCGCCTGGGTCCCGACCCTCAGGGGTCAGAACGATTGCGTTCGCCTGGGCTTCGAGCCTTGACAAGGCTTCTCGACCACTGGGACTGGGCCGCCTTTGTAAAGTCTTTAGTGGGCCGTTGAAGAATCGCGGGCCGCAGATGGGCCGCGCTGTAGAAGATGATCCGTAGGTACCCTGGTATACTATCCCGACAGTAGCCCTCGAGCTTTGTCCGTCTTCGAAGTCTGCTTTAATACTACGGACGCGCGCGAGCGCGCCCTTAGGGCGTAGCCCTCGAGCGACCCGAAGGGTCGGTTGTGGGCTGAAGTGTCGTGTCGACCATCACTCGTTGATGGTTGATCTCGCGCGCCCCCGAGCCCCCCCCCCCGAGCGATCCGAAGGGTTAGTCGTGGGCTGAAGCGTCGTGCCGACCATAACTCGTTGATGGTTGATCCTATCGGGGGGGGCGCGAGCGCGCCCGTAGGGCGTAGCCCCCGAGCGATCTGAAGGGTCGGTCATGGGCTGAAGCGTCTTGTCGACCATCACTCGTTGACGGTTGATCCCACGGGGGCGCACGAGCGCACCCGTAGAGTGTTGCCCCCGAGCGATTCGAATGATCGGTCATGGGCTAAAGCGTCGTGGAGGTGATTTTCGACTGCAGAGGTTGGTCGGAGGCTAATTTTCGTCATTAGCCTGATGCTAGGAAAAATACCTAGATTGGACCGGTCTGGCCGGCCTCTGCTCATGATCGGCATAACGCCTAGGTTGGACGGGTCGGGCCAGTCTTCCCATGATCAGTGTCTCGGATAGCTGTCGGGCCGGTCGGGGGTTCGTTCGACCTCTCATTGGTCTCGACCCGTGAATCGGTTTATGGCATTAGTAACAGATCGTTGGTCACGGTTCCAACGATCGGACAGCTCTGCTGCCTCTAGGTGGACGGCGGATGCGGCGTCTAGGAATTGTAACTGCCGGTTGCTCTTGGAGGTTGGATCGGCCCATCGAGCGGCCGAGAATACGCGACGGTTTGCGCCGCGCTGGTCCCATCGAAGGTACGGTTGCCAGGCATTAACTGCGCGTTAATGCCGCACAATTTTCTTACCCGCTGTCGGGGGTTTCTAAGGCGGCTCACGGGCCCGCCTGTCGGTGATTGGGTGTTGGTGCTCTTCGGTGTGCCTTGGTTCGAGCGTCCACTGCGCGCGCTCACGGACCCACTCGTCAGCGAGTGAGAGTCGGCACGCCTTTCGTGCTCATGGGTTCGAGCGCCCACGACCGAGGCGCGTCGAGCTGGTGCATCGGCTCCTATATAAAGGGGGGTTCGCCCTTCGTTCTTCGTCGTCTTGGCTTCAAACAACTGCGCGTAGTGCTCTTTCATCTTACTTGTGTTTGCTCTTGCCTTCGTCTTCATGGTCGCCCAGTGGAAAGCATCCACTGTTTCGAAGAGCATCCTCACCTCCTCGGTGGTGTTTGGAGTGCTCTCTTCGAGTAGCACGGGGCGATGGCGTTCGGCGTACCGCGAGACTGTTTCGGTGCCCCGCGCCAACGAGATCGTTAGCTTCGTGGAATTCCACGAGCCTGGCTTGATGTTGCCGTCGTTGAACTTCTTTTGCGGCTTGCTGAAGTACTACGGCGTGCGTCTTCACCATCTTAACCCCAACGGCATCCTATAGATTTCAGCCTTTGTCACGCTGTGCGAGGCCTACTTGGGAATCGAGCCCCACTTCGACTTGTGGAGGTATTTCTTCCGCGTACAGCCTCAGAGCGAAGGCAGCACGGTCTGCGCTGTTGGAGGTGTATGGATTTGCTTTCGGAATAACCGTCAGGAGTACTTCAACGTATCGTTGAGGGACTCCCTGAAGGGCTGGCATGGGGGGTGGTTCTACATCGAGAACACCGCCCTTGAACTGCCGGCATTCAGTCTCAAGCCGCCGGCGGTTCTGGATTCGTGGAGTGTCGGGCTCAGTGAGGTGCAGGAGGTCGAGATCGAGGACCTGCTCGACTGGATGGTTGAGCTGGACGACGCGGGCCTGACTAGGGCACGGCTCGTCGACACCTTTGTCCAGCGTCGTGTTCAACCGCTTCGCCTCCGCGCTCGGCTCATGTGTGACTAAGTCGGGCGGTTCGACATGATGCGGGAGATCATTCAGTCGGAGTTATCTGAGGATGGCGTGAGGCAACACCTATCGCGCCTCCTGAAGGGTGATGCTCTCGCTGACGCGAGCGGAGGACTGGCCCCTCTGGATGCCGAGCATCAGGCGGGTCGACAGGTGAGTCGTTCTGCCTGCATTTGTAGTTTGGTATATGATAAAGGTACTGGCAAGATTTGAATGCTTATTTGTGTTTTCTAAGAGGGCGTTCCTCCATCACATGCGCTGGTGCCTATGGTGGTGTCGGCTGAAGAAGTTGCCGTTCTAGCTGTACTGGGCGCTGGATCCCCGGTCCAAGGGGTCGGCTCTAGTATCGCTGTCGCCGGATCCTCGACTGAGCCGGTGTCTCTTTCAATGCTCGTGCCCGCGTCGACCGTCTCGGCCGCGGTGGTGGCTAGCCCGGCAGTGTCGATCGTGATGCCGACCACTCTGGTCGTTGCGCCGACCACTCCGGCTGTTGCGCTGGCGGCTTCGGCGGATGTGCCGGCGGCTTCGGCCGTTGGGCCGGCCGCTCCAGAGACTCCCATTGCCGAGGCTTCGTCGTCGCCGTCGACTGGGGATGATTGGTCGCCTCCCGCAGCCCGTTGGTCCATTGCCGCTGCTATGTCGGGAAAGGTTCCGGCCGCGAGCACGGCACGAGTGACTCTGACCGCCGCTCCGTAAGATTCTGACTCTTCGGACGATGTGCCGCTCACTGAGCGCTATCGTCGTCAGAGGGCGAGGGACGCGGAGGGCACCGAGGAGCAACCTGCGAAAAAAGCTAGGACAGAGGAATCTGGTTCCTTTGCCCCTCCCTCGACCCCGATCGTGCTCGCGGTCGTCGGGGTTGGGCAGATTTCACCAGGCGGGAGCCTACCCTTCTCCATCCGGGTGTCGCACCGGTGAGTTTCTGCATTTTTGGTTTAATCGAATATTTTACTTGATGGTTTGGGGTGCTTGACATTTTGATTGTATTTTACAGTGCCTCTTCTTCTCTCGTCGCGCCGCAGTTCTCTGTTGCGGGGGCCGCGTTCGAGAAGGGTCGCTTACTGCAGGATTGGCGCAGCCAACGGCGCGTTCTTCACCGACCCCGCCTCGTGAAGTGTCTGTGGCCGAGACCGCGGAGGAGCGGGGGGATGAACAGGCGCAGCCCCCGAGCGCTGAAGCTGGGGGGATCAAGAGGGACTCCCGAGCGATGGGAGGACACGGGGCGGCCCTGGATTTCAAGCTAGGGACCGAAACCCCCCCCCCCCCCGCCATCTTCTTCCAGATGCCAGCCGGCAGCTGGTCCTTCAACTTCCAACGAGGCCGCCTGGGACTCTTGGAGGTTCCTGTATGACCAAGTGTTCTCGGAGGGCGAGTGGGTCTCCTCGGCACTCACTCATATGCAAAATGCCAAGGAGTACTTGAAGGAATTCTAGGAGACCATTGTCGATCCCTACGTTTAATGTTTTAAGTTTTGAGTGTTATGCACGAACCAGATTTGCGGGTCTTGCAGGGGACCCTTGAAAGGGCGCTTCGCCAGCCACCGCAAAGCTTCGCCTAGACGGAGGTCGAGGCTCTGCACCGTGAGCTGGCACGGACCCGTGGTGAGCATGACGAGGCCAAGAAATTGGCCGCCAACCGACTCCTCGCCCTAGGAAACACTGAAAGACGTGCCGAGAACTCAGAGAGAGAGAGAGAGCCAAGAGCTCCAAATGGAGATCACTCGGTTGCGCATTGAGAGGAGAGCTTCGGCGAGGAGGTCGGAACGTTGCACCAGACCTGCGCGAGTAAGTAGCTTTGCGGTTTGTTAAAATATATTCAGTCAATTACTTTTTGCTGATGTGTTGGATCACGCAGAACTCCAAGAGGGGGCCGGCTGTAGCACTCGGGAAATCTGAGAGCTGAAGGACTAAACGCGCTTGGCCGAGGAGGCCAAGGAGGCGGCTGACGGCGCGCTGGAGCGATCGGAGGAGCCGTGCCGCTTTGCACTGGAAAGCTGTGACACTTCAGAGGCTACCTCGACGTGCTGGAGGCCGAGGTGAGGAAGTACATGGCGAAACTGGCGAAGCTGCATGAGCTGTCGGCTTCGCTTGAGGCGTTGTCGGGCCAGCTTCAACAGGATCTGGCCAAAGAGCGATCGGCTACTGAAGCTACGCAGAAGGATCATGAGGGTAAGTAACAAGTGAACTTGTTAACTTATTAGAGAGGTTGATTTCTGAAATTTTAGAGGTGCAGGCGTGGCTGCGAAGCTCCAGAGCCTGCTGTCGTCGGTTCGGACGCTATTGCACCAAGTGTTCAACGACACCCAGGACGCGAGCGTGCCGGTGGAGCGGTCGTCTCGTGTGCTGGAGAGCTGTCGGGGCTGATCCGCTCCGAGTTGCTCGTCGCTCTGTGGGACGGAGCGTCGTGGATGCTGGTGCACCTTCGGTCCCATTATCCTAACGTCGACCTTGGGCGCATTGCCGAGGGTTTCGCCTCGAGGACGTCGAGTGAGGTGTCGGCGAAACTTTTTGAGGACTTGAAGCCTCAGGCGCAGGAGATCATCAGTTGCTTTCTCCGGTCGACCTTGATGAAGGAGCGCTTCGGCCGCCTGCCTCCCCTTTAGATATTTTTGCTTGTAGTTTGTATAGATATTTGTGAACTTCACTTGACTGCGGAGTTGTTTATGTTTTCTACTCTTTCTGACTCAAGCGTTTCGCATTGTTCTTTGCGTTTCATTGGGCGTTGGTCAGGCGACTGGGTCGGGTGTAGCTCGTAGGGTCGAGTGTCGGGCTCGATGCAGCCGTAGAGCGTCACCGACACCGGGTCGGACCGTTAGCCGCGAGGATTGCTTTGAACTAAAATGCTCATAGTTCGCGAGAGTCAGGCCGAGTCACTCGTGCACCGAGTCACGAGTTGGGGGTCGGTCCCCGAGTAAATGTGGTAGGCGTCGAGCCTTTGTAATGGCGTGGCATAGTGCCAATCGCCAGGACGCGGAGTCCTTTCGGGACTAAGGTACGGGACCTTAGTTTAGGTTGACGAGGCACAGGGCCTTAAAATGTTCATGTCGGTCGCTCCGATCCTTGGGTGGGACACCTATGATAGCCCTCGGGCAGAGGAGTGTAGGTCAGTTGACTGAACTTCACTGCCAAAGACACGGTTAGCGGATAAAATATAAATAAGATGCATAAAGATTTGAAGAGCTTTATTATGCGTAAAAACGACGCAAATTTTCGATGTTCCAGGCGTGAACAAGCTCAGTGCCATCCTTCGTTGATAGCTTGTACGTGCCAGGCTTCAGGACTCGCTTGACCATGTACAGTCCTTCCCATGGGGTCGACAGCTTGTGGTGGTCCCTCTTGTCCTGCACTCTCTTGAGCACAAGGTCGCCGACTCTGAGGGCCCGACCCTTGATGAGTCAGCGTGTAGTCGTCGAAGGCTTTGCTGGTACTTGGCCGACTGAAGTATGGCCACGTCGCGCGCCTCGTCCAGCTGGTCCAGGGCGTCCTGGCGCGCCTCTTACGACCTCTGCTCGTCGTAGGCTCTGATCCTTGGGGAGTCGTAGTCAAGATCAGTGGGCAGAACAGCTTCGGCCCCGAACGCCATGAAGAAAGGAGTAAATCTTGTGGTTCTGTTGGGGGTAGTTCGCAGGCCCCACAACACGGACGGGAGTTCTTTGACCCTCCGCCCGGCTGATTGCTCGATGTAGTCATAGATCCGAGGCTTCAGTCCCTGGAGCACCATGCCATTGGCACGTTCCACTTGCCCATTAGTCCTCGGGTGGGCGACGGAGGCGAAGTCGAACCTGATGTGGTACTCCTCGCAGAATACCCGCTGGCCAATGGGTCGCTCGCTGGCGCCTGAGTGCCGGCTCCCCGCAGCGCCCCGAGCGTCGTCGAACCCCTATTCACAAAGCAGTTAGCCAACGAACGAGATACGAAGATAAGACAGCAAGAACCTTACCTCGCCGACCAACGCCGGATCCAGATGGTTGGACGGCGCGGAGTCTGCCCCTCCCCCGACAGAGAGGCGACTATGGGCATGGCTCGTGTCGGCTCCACCGCGGCCACCTCGGCCACCTCGGCTGCACGAGGTGAGGAATCCACGAGACTCTCGGAGCTGACGGCCACCGCCTTCAAGGGGTTGACCCTCGCCCTCTACGCGGCCGACCCTTGCTCCTGCTGCTCCTCGGAGGAGGAGCTCAGACCCTCAAAAGGGTCTGATTCTTTAGCGGCGGCGACGGCAACCGCCTCCGCCAGGGCGGTGGAGCCCTGGCTCGCCGACGATCCACCCTCTACCCTCGAGCCGAGGGATGACCCCGCCGTCGGCTTTGCGGGTGAGGCTGCGGGTCCTGCGCCATTGGACAAATAGTCCAGGAACCCCACCCGGGCCTTTCGCTTTCTGCCGGTCCTCCTCGGCCTCGGCGCCACCGCGGAGCTGGGTTCGGCCCTCCGCTGAGTTGGCACCGTGGCGGAGCTGGTCG
>BCLH01001586.1:17096-29806 GCA_001602315.1 Zoysia pacifica | reverse complement strand
CGGGCGCGCGAACCGCCGCGTCCTCGTCACCGTCCGATCGGATTCAGATCAACCGCTCGGACCGACCGGCGGTTCGAATTCTTTAACGGTCCGATTGCCCTCCACGTGGAGGCACAAAAGCCGCCCGATCCCCGTAACTGTTGCGGCGGAGTCGAATAAGGGGAGGCAAGCGAACGAAGCCCCTCACGATCGGCTCATCGACAGCCGGGGCCGTCGGGCCAATCCAAACGTTCGGGCGCTGATCATAGCCAAGCCTAAGCGCGGCACTGATCTTGAGCAGGAACCGCATCGAACCGGTCCGACCTAGGCGAATTACCGAACGAAAGACCGAGAACGACCTCGGCCCGACCTCGACAGTAGGAACGACGTGTGCACGCAAAACGAAACCCTTAACGATCGGCTGACCGACAGCCGAGGCCACCGGGCCAATTCAAACGATCGGGCGCTGATCATGGCTTTGTCCTAGGCGCGACGCTGATCACGAACAGGGACCGCGTCGAAACCGGCCCTTCCCAGGCGTCTTACCGAATAGCAAAACCGAGACCGATCTCGGTCCGACCTCGACCGTCGGCCGACGCTCAGCGGGCCCCTCGGACCGCCTCTGGGCTCGGGGGCTAGGCCTGCGGAACAGATCCGATACGATCAGCCATTGACGAATGATGGTCCGCACAACGTTTCCCTCCGGATCGCTCGAGGGCTCGGAGGCTACGCCCTATGGGCGCGCTCGCGTGCCCTCGTAGGAGCACAACGAACCTCGAGAACGACTAGCCCGACACCGCCTCAACTAAAGGTCGCAAACGGCGCCAGGCTCGAGGGCTATTGTCGGGATCGCGTATCCCGGGTACTTGACAGTTCGTATTGGACCGTGCAAGACCCTGAGTTAGAGGTCGGATGACCGCGGGATCCGACCCCTCAAGCGGCATTCTACGACAACCAAGCCTTAGCCGCGCTAAGACGTGGAGACTCCGGCCTCCGAAAGCCGACCCTCAGGGAGTAGGTGCCACGTTATGGTACATTTACTCTGATGGTCAGCTGCCATCCGTCCTAACGGGACGGGACGGGGTTCACCACAGCGATACTCCAGCAGAAAGCTGCGACGGTTGCTGGACAGGACGTGACAGCACTGTATCCGGCACAGCGGCGCCAGACAAACGCCGCAGTGCCCGCCGCTACGCATGACGCGACGGGTCACGACCACATTTGGACGAAACGAAATGATGGCGACAACAGCAGAAGGGCTCACCTATCGGCGAGACGGCACGATCGCGTAAGACCCACCGTTTGTAACCCCGGGTCCCCTCTATATAAAGAGGGTCCGGGGAGCGATAGAGACGACGAAGGGGTAACAAGCCACATCAGAACAGAATAGAACAAGACAACCACAAACAGCCCCGCACACACCAGAGACAAATCTACGAGCTCCCTTAGAGTCCAGAGTCTTTGCATCTTTTCGAGCAAACACCTCTACTCGCTCACGTTCCGGATCCTCTCGCGAAGAGAGAATTTCGCCTTTGTAATATTATCATCGAGATAATCCGCCCTTTAGACGTAGGGTATTACACCGCTCGAGGTGGCCCGAAGCAGGTAAAATTTCTTTGAGTCTTTCTTATAATAGGTCACATCGAATCTGAAGGCACACCTCCCTCGCGATCGTATATTTACCGTGCCGATGGTCAGAACGGCGACAGTGTTCATGCGGGACAAGCTCCAGATGATGCAGTCCTTCCTCAAGACGGCCGACTGGGAACGGATCAAGAACCACGTGGTGAGGACGTGGGTGAGGCAGGTCCGTGACGTCTCCTACGAGTCCGAGGATTTCATCGATTCCGTCCTCCTCCTGGACACAAAGAGGTCGTTCTGGACCTCATGGCTTCGCGTACTGGCGTCATGCAGTTGCAGCTCGGGACAATCATCACCATTAGACCAAGCAGTCGCCGAAGTCAAGCTGCTCAAGGCTCGCGTCGAGGAATTAAGCAACAGAAAGATGCGCTACAGCCTCACCAACGACCCCGGCGATATCTCCGCTGTCACACAGAATAAGCAGGGAGGCTTGGTGGATCTCACCATGCTGATCACCGAGAACAGCGACACACTGGGGAGACAGAAGGCCACCTTGGGACGAGCTCCATCATCAAGGAGGCCTACGAGAAGCCAGAGATCTGCCACAAGTTCAGAGCCCGAGCCTGGTTGAAGCTACCGCATCCTTTCAACCCCCAGGAGTTTGTGAGAAGCTTAGCGCATCAGTTCTATGGGATCTCTGCGTGTAGAAACGCAGAGA
This sequence comes from Zoysia pacifica, assembly GCA_001602315.1. Classification (NCBI taxonomy): domain Eukaryota; kingdom Viridiplantae; phylum Streptophyta; class Magnoliopsida; order Poales; family Poaceae; genus Zoysia; species Zoysia pacifica. Next base: position 27,528 of record BCLH01001586.1, on the reverse strand, counting down.
CGGGAAGTTTATTCCATTTTCTGAAAAAGTTCTATGTGCACTCTTGGAAGAAACATGGAGTAGAGATCCATGGGGTTGATCATGATACCCTGCCGGGGCTGGAGGTGGCCCAAGGCACTGATCTCGTGGAGGAGTTTCGGGTGTAGAATAACTACACGAAAATAAAATTACCGAAGAAAGTTGAAATTACCCAAGGAAATGAATTAAATTTCAGAAGTACGATAAATTACTAAAATTTCAATACAAAATTACTTAAATAATTGGAATAAAATTACTGAAAGAATACAATAATTACTGAACGAAATGTAACAAAACTAGTGGAGGAGCCAAAGATTCTACACCTAGTGTGTTGAATAGTATATATACCGAGACCATTAAGTAAAAACCAATTTTTTTAGAAATGTAACAAACCTATTTCCTCCATTCTAAAAAAAAAGTTTTTTTTTAATTTTTAGAAATCATATTTGACTATTTATCTTATTCAAAAATTATTTCAAAATATTTTTATTTTATTGTGAATTTTTCTTATTATAAATATTTTAAACATGACTTGTTTATTTTTATATTTATCCATTTTCTAAATAAAATAAATAGTCAAACTTGGTATCCGGGATAGATGGAGTATTTGATGCGTGATGTGTGCGGAACTAGATTTGGCAGTGCGCGGATGAGTATTGGATGTAGAGGCAGTGTTGATTTGCTGCAGGCAGTACGCGGAATCCGATTTTTCAGCAGTGCGCTGAATTCACGTTTCAGGTCCGTATGGTTGCCATCAAGCAGAAGCATAAACATGCAGAAAAATAATAACAACGTTAATGTAAATCCGGAGACACTTGAAACAGAGTTGGCGGAAGCTGTAAATCAACCTGGCAGGCGGCAGCTCATTAGTTTGTGGAGTGGGCACAGCAGAGATTGCCTCTTCCTGATTCTACAACACCGGTGATGCAAATGTCACCTTTTCAACGCCAGCTAATTATAATGATGACCTTATTTTTCTGTTACGTCTCAAAGCCATTTGCTGTCGATCTTTAAAAAAAATTAAAGTATATTTTAAATTTTGTTAAAACATTCAGACTTTTACTGAAATTAAGTACAAAATACATACATTAATTGTTTTTCATATTCCTATATGGTGCTGAATTTTTTATCTACGAAACAGAGTCATTCATTTAAAATGAATGAAAAAGGAGTGTCAATAGTGCAAGGACAACTATGTCTTTTTACACATGAGTAAGGTCATTCTAATTGCTCATTTTGAAAAAAACTCAGGGTAAAATGCACAAACTGTAAAAATTTTCTTGTTTAACATTGAAAAATAGCACAATGCCTTACAACCAATCAAAAAGTTTAAAGTTTCTTATCCGCCATCAGTTTTGAATTTTGTTCCACAGGTGCCACTATTAACCTTATAAGAGGTTTTCTTATTTAGCCTTAAAAAGTCACAATTTCTTTTTTTTGGCCTCCTCGAATTTGAACTTCCCTATGTGACCAACATTTATGATTCCTTGTTTGGCTTTTCCATCAGTTTTGCCCCATAGCAGTGTTAAGTGGCGGACAAAATGGCCATTTTACCTCTGGGTGCTATTTTTGCATCATTTCAAGCATTATTTCCCCTATTTTGCTTGGTTTGAAGCCAACTTTGCTATGTAACATTTGGTCCATATTGGTTTTAAACAATTATAGTGCAATTGTAATATTATCAAACTATGCAATAAGAAAAATAAGGCTCAAAATAAAACATATTTAACACCCAGGGGCAGAATGCTTATTTTATACCCTACTTAGCACTACTGGGGTTGTGGGGGGCGGGGGCAAAACTGAAGGAATAGCCAAATAAAGAATCAAAAATGTATTTTGGATCACATAAGAAAGTTTAAATCTAAAAGGGTCAAGAAGAAAAGCTGTGACTTGAAATTCTTTTAACCTTAACTAGAAATACAGCGCGGCATTGCCGCGCTTCCCCTTGTCATCTGTTGGATGACCCTGTTTAGATAATTTGTTAGGTTGAATTAACAATTACTTCTAGTTGAGAAAAAAATTAAATGTAGATTATTGAATAAATCTGTTCTCACATGCCATATTTTACTATTAATATGTATAATTAAAAGGTTAAATTTATACATTTTATTATTGATACACTGGCCATTTGATGAGTGCCAAAGTGAAAAGGCTGCAACATTAATGAGTGCTTATATTAAATCGAATATGCATACGAAGTAAATCACAAGTTGTTAGATTATTTTTAACAATAAAATTAAGGCAATGTAATCTCTTATAGGCAAAGTTTACAAAACTGTTCCAAACCAATAGTTTTTGCGGTTTTCGGTGAAACCGATCCGGTGTGATTTCACCGGACGATTGCTTTCGTTTTAAAATTTTGAAAAATTTCAGAAAATAAAAAACTAGTAAAACAGGTCGATAAACCAGTTAAACCGACTGGTAAACTGGTAAAATCGATGGGTTTCAAACTTTGAAATTAAAAACTGATAAAACCAAAGAAACCACTCGATAATCTAAAAAAATCAACTGATAAACCAGTGAAACTGGTGGATTTTAATATTTGAAACTAAAAATCTATAAAACTGAAGAAACAGCTCAATAAGTTGAAAAAACCGACTGGTTTACTGTAGCGCTTGGTTCAAATTTTGTTTTTTTATTTGAATCAATTTTTGAATGATTTCACGGTTTTTGTGGTTTTGTCAAACCGGTCTCGACCGGTTTTAGCTTCAAATGAAATCCAAAACCGTGCTTATAGGTATAACTTTTTAGTATGCAATCTTATTGTTGATTGAAATGTGTTTCTAACTGAAGAAAATATCAGGAAATAAAAATAGAAATGAATGGCATCCTCGTAATAATAATACATCATATCATATTTATTTGGTGTAGCAAAATTGTTGTCTGTTAACCAGCGGCGGCAGCAGCAGTGCGGCGCACTGAAAGAGCCGAAGCAAGCGTAGAGCAGGGGCGCCCGTGTCGTGCCAGTCAACAGGCTAGGTCGCGAGTCACCGGTCGCGTTTCGTTGGACACTTGGGCGCGGATAATCCGTTTCGCGGGTACTCCGTATCAGCTGATGGGATTATAGTATGCTAAGGCTTTGTTTGTTTTTTTATTAGATTATATAATTTAAATTATAATATTAATATTTTATAATTTAGATTATAATTTGTGTTTGTTTATTTAACAATTTAACTTATTTTTTTTAGCTTGATAGGAGTAGTGAGTGTTTTGAAGAGTATAATATTAAATAAATACTTAATAATCAGCTTATTAAATTATAATAATTTAAATTTGAGATTAAAATAATTTAATAAATAAACTGTTTTGTTGATTTACTTTTATAAATTATAATCTCTAAACTATATAATATAATAAATTATAATCTTAAACAAACAAACAAAGACTTAGTCTAATCAGTCGCTTACTCGGTGCAACGACGAAGTGGGCTGGCGTCAGCAGCCGATGTTGTTCCGCATGGCATGGCCCAGAGACTTTTCGAATGCTGATTGGATCGCCTCGTGTTTGGGCACACTTCGCGAGATTTTAATGGACGGGGGAATTTTTCCTCAGCGGGTGTGGCCGCCGTGCGACTTGGGCCTGGAGCTGGCCGCGCGACTGGCTGGCCGGGCGTGGCCGTGCGGCCTGGCCCGCATGCGGTCAGCGGCCAGGTGCGAGCGTCGGGATTCTTCGGGAGAAGGCGCGGCGCAAGGAAATCGAGGTAGTATCCACGTCGTTCTTTTTTAATCCAACGAATAATATTTTTTTATATGTGGCTTTATAAATTTAAAGAGAACAGATAGTGTTTAATATAATAGTGCCCTGGTATAAGACTATAGACCGGTTCTACATGTCCCACAAACATAGAGCATGTCTAATTTATCAGTATTTCTTTTTTCTAAACAGAATTATATATAGTACTTATTCGTGTTGGTTGATTTAGCAGCAGCAGCTACCACAACACGAAGAATGGCAGGGCTCTTCGAAACAAATGCTTACCAGTTGAGCTCTTGTTTGTCAGGCATACGTGTAGGTAGACATATTTACAGATCCAAATGGTCCTGTATGATTAATGTGGCATGTGGGTTCATGTGGGCCTGTGACTATGAACTATGCAGTGCAAATTTAAGTTTTGCAACCACGAATCCTGCACAAGGTGCCACGGAACATCATAAATGGCACGCAGGGAGGCATGCAACTGCAAACACGGCATGGCCATGAACTGATTGATTCACTGCCTTTCAATGGTTCTGATTCAGACGTGCACACAACCAATGGCCTCTCCTACAACACTCCTAGGTCCCACGCATCCACAGGAGTTAGGTACTATTATGCAACAATATTTCAACAGTACAATGCATAGCTAGTGACATCATCTAGTATTATCCAACGAAATTTCAAAGTAAAACTGAACTTTTCAACTATATTTCCACTATAATGCATCGATTTAGGTAGCTTAAAATAGGAGTAAGTTAAGGCAAGAGTTTATTGAAGGAATCCACAGAGGTTATCCGGGTGAGTATAGAGGTTGTAGTAGTACTCTCGACAGGCTTGCTGCTGGTACACAACAACCAAAGTAGCCATATGTTTTGGCGCTTCCAACGCCTTGACCTGGTGATTGCAGAATAATGTATGGTTTCACCAGATCCATGTTGCTTGGCATGCAACAGGAAGATGCTGTTCTTGAGCTAGCGATCCAGGTGTGCATGCATCGATTTTACTCTCTCTGTTTTTAAATTGATGTCACCATTGACTTTAAACTTTAATTTTGACTATTTATCTTATTAAAAAAATTATAAATATTATATATTTTGTTATAATTTGATTTATCTTTAGAATTATTTGCATCACAACTTAAAATTTTACACATTTAAACAAATTTTTTGAATAAGACAAATGATCCAAGTTAAAATTGAAAATCAACAGCGACATTAATTTAAGAACAGAGAGAGTATATCTTAGGCAGCAAGCATCTCTGAGGTTCTGTGATATATATATATATATATATATAACTCATTTTCGGTGGAGACCTAGTGTGAACGAAGCAAACACACACACACTTTTATATATATATATATATATATATATATAACTCATTTTCGGTGGGGACTTAGTGTGAACGAAGCAAACACGTGTTAGGCAGATGTTGTTGGGAAATTGCTCATTTGGTTATTTCTGTTCAGTAAAATAAAATAATATATAGACGCCATCACCTTTCACAAAAAATAATCATGCCGACAAGGTTTAGAAAATTAATTAACAGGTCTTTCTCTAGACAGCAGTATATATGGATCGGACTCTTCAAAGGGTAGCGACGTTTTCTCGAAAAGTTAAGCGTAGAAACATGTAGTCACGTTCCATTAAACTAGTGGTCTCACTTTAGGTAAAGAAAGCGCAACGAATCGTAAGCGATGGAGAAAACAGATCTAAAATTTTCTGGCCTCATCCAGTCTTCAAATTGTTATAAAAGCATATACTTCTACTTACATCATCCATGATAAAGAAAACAAAATGAATCAAATATTCCATGATAAAGAAAAACAATATGAATCAAATTGAATGGTGTATTTTACTAAGTATACCGTAATTATCAATTCCATTGATTAATATTTTAATCATTACCAAACGGCTTGGAAAGTAAGAAATTGCATCACATGGTTTTTCGCCTATCTGAAAAGTGGCGCGTGATGCTGGACTTAATATTTATTCTTTTTGTGTTTTCATTGCTTGTCACCAAGGTTCGGGTTATAAACCGTGGTTGGCTGGTTTGACCTGTTTTTACGAAAATAGGAAAACTGCTACACTAAATTATGAAAACCGGATAAATTCAAAAATCAAAATTTTGAGACAAAACTGCTTAGTTTTTCTGGTTTACCAACCGATGATCGATTTTTTTGGTTTATCTTTTTTGATATGAAATCAAATCGGTTTGAGTGGTTTTTCACTGTTTTTTTCAGGTTATCGCATATTTACCGATCGGTTTTCGGATTTTTTTTTTGAAATTTTAGGATTTTTTGAATTTACTAAATCAAATATTGGTCGACCGTCCAATTTCACCGAAAGTCATGAAAATCGGCCGGTTGCATGCACATTGGTTGGGCTGAAAGAGGCCGAATGCTAGTGCTCTAGAAGGCCCGTTATCAAATAATATGGATCAGTCCGAGATCACCCTGATGGCCGGCCTGTGAGCACCAAGCAAAGTTTTGTGCCAAACGGGTTCTTAATGGAACCCAAGAGTCCAACAAGTTATATACTCCATGTGTTCTAAGATTATTATTACCAGTCAGTTCAAATTTTGACCAACCGACGACAGCAAGTTTATAATGGCGGGAGTATGTCTTATCTGTGACAAACAAAATTTTGGATGATAACATGAACGACGATAGTTTGCAATGGAGCACCTGTTCTAGTTCTTGTTTTTGTTCGAGGTGGAGTCCTGGCAGACAAAGGCCATGTTTTACACAACTTAATTAAACTTGAAAAATAAGGTAGCTTATTTTGAGCCCTTCTCATAAGGTGGTGCCCAAAGAATCTGCGGCTAAAATATGCAGGTTTTTTGGTAATTAATTTTTTTCCTCAGTTCTTGAGCACTGGTGAGAGCCGAGCACCAATGGCGAGGTGACTCGAGCTCTGACAGCGGCGAGGAGGCCGCCGACAGACGCGAGGTGGCTCGAGCTCCAGTTGCCGTGAGGCGGCTTGAGCTCTAATGGCAGGACACACGTGGCCTGGGAGGCGGCTCGAGCTCTGACAGCGGTTAAACCCAAGTTCCCTCTCTGGTCGCCTCTGTTACTCTCGACTCCTTTCCCATCTAATAACCTGGTCACTAAGGGGCTGATCCGTTCCATGTAGCACCCTTCAGCCAGGTTCAATCCATGCACTTTGATTGGTTGCCTGAAAAGGCACCTCAGCCAGGCGCGCTGCATGCAGGTGGGTGTCTGCGGCCTGGCTCTGCAGGAACGTGGTTTGGCAACCTTCACTCTGAAGCCTGGCCGCGTTGGTGCAGCATGCACCCACTCCAAACTCAGTTGGTTCTAAGGCCAGAGACAAAATCAAGCTACCAAACATCGTCTCTACAAGCCTACATGACTCAGTTGATTCTTCGAAAAATCAGAAACGTTTTAGGTTCAATCTAAAAATATTTTTAAGCCAGAAACAATATCACTGTACAAACCGTTTGACAAATTTTAGTGATTTAGATTCGAAAAAACAAAGAGGAGAATTGAAATGACTAATATACTCTTTTTTATTAATACTAAAAATTTAGAAAATTTTGAGAAATAATAAAACAATTTTAGAAAACTTTGAGAATTAATAAAACTTTAGAAAACTTTACGAATAACAAAAAAAAGACACCTACATGAAGAGTTCGACGAGACGAACCTAACGAAACAACTTTGAGAAAATTTTAAAACTCGAAAGAACTTTTTTTGAATTTTAAAAGATTTTTACATTGCTAACAACAAAGTGATTCACAGGTGAAACACCCACTAAACTGTTTCACTTCTCCAAGTCAAATTCTCGAAATGTTTCAAGTGATTCAACTGTGAAATGTTTCACTGTTTTAGTCGTTTGACACCATTTCAAGTGATTTATTCAAAAATCTGAAACGCTTCAAGGTGTCAAACTCACCCTAAGTTGCTTATTTGAGCAGTTGATTCACAGCACAAATAAAGAAGCGCTTGGAAGAAGGTGGGTTTAAATTTTCTGCTTGGCAGGGTAATTAAGTTGGTTATTTTTGTTGAGAGGCATAAACAAGCGCTCTCAAATACTAGGTCCAAAGCATTATGTACTCTTCCGGGAGCAATAATTTAAATACGGGTAATTATTTGTAGTATTTTTTACATGATACCCACCGCATCCCACACATGCACGCGCATGATCCATCGACGTACAACCACCCAGCCACCATCGCCTACATCCATCCACCACATGCACTTCACCAACCTGGATCAGATTCTCTCTCGCGCCATGCAAACGATCCAAGGAGCGGACGAGTCCAGAACATCCAAACAAAAAGCCGCATGCGACCTGCTAGTAATTGATTAATCACGGTGCACATGCACCGGTTTCGCCGTCGCCGCGCTCTATCGCCGTTCCGCCTCCTCCTCGGCGTCGGTGGCCGACGCACATGTTCTCTCTAATCTGTTCTCTCTAATCTGGTAACCATATACCACGTGGTATAAGACCATATAGCGTTTAATTTAGAGAGAACAGATAGTGTTTAATATAGGAAAGAGGAACGAAGCTTCACTCACGCGCTTAACCATGTCGAGCGGCCAAAAGCAGATCGAGTATAGAGAGGAAGATGGATGAGCGATCGAGTAGAACTAGAAGCTAAGACAAGCCTATAAGCAAGCAGGTTGGTGTGCGCTTGCATGCTTTAGCTTGTTACTACTATCGAGAAGAAGATCCAAAAGGTTTCTCCATCTGATAAATTGAGAATTTATCAGAGCATTCGGCGGCACCATGGCCAGCGTCGCAGCTGATCTCGTGGAGAGGTTCGTCAAAGCCCTATTGAAGATCAAGGAAAAGGTGGATACGGTTCGCCGGAACAAGGAGGACTGCGAAAAACTAGCGAGGTACGCGTTCAGGGTGTCCGATCTCTTGCCGTACGCGCCCAGCGAGGGGATGGATCCAGCGTTTAGAGGCCCGCTGGAGGACCTGACCTGGCGGACAGCATCGAGGAGGCCCTCAATCTCACCATTGACTGCCAGGAGACCAACGCCTTGCGCCGATTCTTCGCGTCCAAATACATGGCCAAACAGCTGCGTCTGGTGACGGACCATGTAAATAAAAACATATTGCTGGAGATCTTGGCGTGCTGTGAGCAAATTTTGAACGTCGTCGTTACTCAGAGAAATATTAGTATTAAATGTCTCAGTGCTCATCATCCGCGCACACAGCTGCGGGTACGAATTACTTACCCTGCCTCATTCACAGTGGCTCTAAGCCGACGTTCTCTGAGATTTTACAGTATAATAAACTGAAACATCTATGCTGCGCTATTTATTTTTTTCAGACCAAGATTGTGATCCAGGTGAACATGACAATGGTGACGTGCAAGCACAATATGGCAACCGCGGTATTCAAAGAAGTCGCCAACGAAGTAGGAGGTAAAGCACCTGCTTGTATAGTCCGTTAGTTTTGGATTCAGGCTGCACCTGGCATATCTGACTGGCACTGCTGGAATTCACATATTTTCCAACTCTAGAGAAAAGATAAAAAATTGGTACTAATACCCTAGCGGCCGAAAGAAAACACTAAGGAAATTGAAATTTTCCTAGGAATACCTGCAGATTCTAGCAGTATGGTTTTGGATGGCTTATAGACGAACTGACCAATTTTTGTTCCCTCAACTTTAAAGGCATGACTGATTTGTGGCTCCCGCAGGATTGAGATCCATGAGTTTAAAAGAGAGCACGCTTGTGATGGTAGGCGTTAACCTTGATGCCGTCGCCATCTTGATCCTTCTGCGGAAGACGGTGGGCACTGCGAAGATCGTGGAGTTGGAGGAGGAGGAGGAGGAGGAGGAGCCGGCTGCGGTCAGCACCGAAGAGGCGCAACAGAAGCCAACAAACACGAGGAGGCGTAGTCGCGGCCGTGGCTTCTGGTCAATTACTGCCAGAATATTCAGATTCAAGTGGCGGCGTGCCAGCACAAGTACTTCTCGTCCACCATCACCGCCTTCACGCTTCGAGAATGTGTACGACCCAGAGGAGATGGCTGCAGCGACAGGCCCCAGGCCATGGTCGCCTCTGGTCAGCGCCTCAACACCGCCTTCCGCCTCCGCTAACTCGGCGCTGCTGGCGCAGCTCCACCTTCCGTCCCGTGAACCGCCGGCATTCACCCGGCGGGCCACAACGGCTCCACCACGCTGGACAATGGCTGAAGACCTCTTCTTGGCGCCAACAGAAGATGGCGCTTGCTATTCTGCAGCACACGACAACCGTGATTCAAATTCAGTTGAAATGCTAGCCAGAGGAGATGTCGAAGGAAAACCACGTAAGCTTTATTTTTTTTCCCCACCAATTGCAATAATCGGGCACGACTAGAAGATATATTACCAGTAATGTCTTATTGTGTTTATCTATTAATTGTCCATGCAGATGTTGCGAATATTGACTCTTTGGAGATGGAGAACAATTTAAGCTCTAATCAACCAAAAAAGTCTCACAAAGTAAATATGATGTTACAACATAACAAGCCAAAAAAAGGTCACGTAAAGCCAGTTCCATGCGAAGGTATACTCATTTCCGCTTTTATTTAATTTACTGCATGTTTTCTGTTGCTTAAGCCGTTTATATTCGCTGCAGATTAATTATGTTTGCACCGAAAAAGATAATGAGATTATTGAACATTTGAAAACATCACCAAAAGATAAAATTTTGGTGGACATCGACGGTGCATTTGTAGACAGATACCATATGGATTGTCT
>BCLH01001586.1:4063-16955 GCA_001602315.1 Zoysia pacifica | reverse complement strand
AAATAAGCTATAACGCAGACACAATTGAAACTAGGGTGGATAATTATTTGGATCACGACATGGTAAACATATATCCCTTTTGTATCTATGATGATACTATATATACCAGTCCTCAGTAGTTAAGAATAAATAATTTGTGTAGGTTTTCTTGCCAATTAATATAAAAGAGTTTCACTGGTACCTTGCAATTATTAATGCTCCTACATGTGAGATACATGTCCTCGATTCACTTGGAAACAAAATGGACCGTGGTGACCTCAAGATGATTGAGTACTGCTTACGCATTTCCAGTATAATAGTTCGGTTATAATTTCCTCTTCTTAATCCTTTACTGTTAATATATATATATATTTTTGAAACAGTTAAGAGGGCTCTTGCATCACAGCATAAACATCTTAACCAAGACAAGTGGCATGACCTTAACGTTGCAATGTGGCCTATTATAGAGAAGATTGAGCAGCCAATGCAAACAGATGGGTACGGTTCAACATCTGGCTTGTTATATAATTGTTTTATTCTGTTATTAACTACACAATATATAAGTAGCTCATGCAGCAAAGTTATTTTATACTCACATATGTAGGGCATCATGTGGTTTATGGGTGATAAATTATATGGAGTACTGGACAGGCTTTGAGCTATCAGATAGCATAACTCAGGTAGTAAATCATTTATTTGACATAGGATTTTCAAAATACATGCATGCATGCAAGATGTATCACCTGAACAGTGTAATGCTTATTAATGATAATACGTTGTAGGACGATATAAACAAATTCAGGTTCAAGCTAGCTGCAATCTTATGGGCTTCAAGATTAAACGCGAGGAAGGGGGATCAGGAATCTGATCAAACAAATGAACAAAAAGGAAGTCCGAGTGATATTGAAATTATTGATACAACAGAAGAAGTTCCCAAGCCAGTAAAGATACTAGTACATCTCTATGTGTTTGTTCTCCTGAAGACTTCGTCACAACAACTGATCCGCTACTCCTGCAACACCAGCGAGGGGCATCGCCTGCGGCGACGGCCTCGGTGCGACGCAGGAGGTGCATCTTCAACACCTCCACTCCATCCTCATGCTCGTCTTCCTACAAACACCAGATAAGCATGGTTCATATGCGGTCCCTCCAGCAGCAGGTTCAACAAGTACCGGAAAGTACCCAAAAAACAGAGTACCAGAAAGTTTACAAACATCTTCCTCTACGTGGAGCGGTCCTCTACCAAAGCCAAGGTTTACAGAATCAAGAACGTATGGTAACTTCCCCAACACAGCCAAACGAAGCTCCGGCAACCGGCGCCGACTGGCAAGAGGAAGAGGCCATGGACAGAGAGAAGACATTAATCAAGGTACAGCTCGAAACCAAGAACAAAAACGTAGTAACACCTCTTTCGACATCAACAGAAAAAGTAGCAATTTGGAAGGAGAGTCCGCTGCTTTGAAAAAGAAACACAAGCTTGTGTTATGCTGTGAGATTTGTCAAGATGAGCACTTCACGAAGCACTGTCCTTTGCTCCATGGACCAAAACCAGCAGCAACATTTTGTGGTGCAGCAGCAGATGGTCTTGGTTTTTTCTTCATCCCAAAGACAGACAAATCAGCTCCAAAATTTTCTTCTCAAGGCACTGCCACTGCTCTGATCAGAATAATCAAAGTTTCTGCCTCTGCTGAACTCGTCAAGACAGAGCTATCCAGAATTCTCCCTATCAAGTGGGAATGGGTGGAACTTCAAAGATTGGTGGCCATCGGTCGTATCCCTATGGCAAAAGACGAGGGGATGATGTCTTTTGAGGAATGGAACCATGAGATCAAGCCATATAAGAAGCTGCAAAATGTTTGGGTGCAAGTATATGGAGTTCCATATGAGGTCAGAACTTTCTTATCTTTATGGGCTGTGGGAACTATGTTAGGAGCCACTCAACAAGTCGATATGCGGCACTTAACAAGAACCGGTGTGGTACGTATTTTGGTGGCTGTTCAGGATGCAAATAAAATCCATAATGATGCGTTTATTGGAGTGGATGATTGCCTGTATGAGATTTTCTTTAAGGTGGAGGATGCTGTTGAAAACAGTGAGGATGACTTTTGTTAGAGATAAAAAATAGAGATATATTCTGTTGGATATAGTTAGATTATGTTTAATCTCTTTATTGTATCTATCTCATTATATGAGTGGTTCTGTGTATATTGTACCACCACATGTACTCTATTTATATAAGGCCATTGGCCTCCTGGGAATACAAGATCAGTTTTCCTTAACATAGTATTAGAGCCTAAATTTCAGAATCATTATGCTTGTACCCAAAATTAAAGAGATTACACAAATTTAACAATATTGACCAATATGTCTCCTCGATGCTAGTTTTAAAATTTTCACCAAAGCGGCCACTAATAGAATTAATAGTGGCACAAACGCCAACAAGTCCATCACAAACAGCCTTCACACCAGGCAGAAATTAATGGAAGATGTGGTAATTTTACATGAGGCTATACGTGAGCTACATTCTAAGAAGCTTGAGTCTTAAAATCAACTTTGAAAAGGCACATGACAATGTAAAATGGTCTTTTCTCCAACAAACCTTAAGAATGAAAGTTTTTTCATCAAAATGGTATAAGTGAGTGGAGAAATATATATGGCGTCAATTAGAATCAAAGTAAATGATGAACTAGGTTATTATTTTCAAACTAAGAAAGGACTATGTCAAGTAGACCCGCTATCCCCCATCTTGTTTAATATAGTAGTAGATATACTAACGCTCCTAATACTCCTTTCAATCAACAATTTATGGATCGGCCAATGTAACTCCATTTGATGGATTATAATGTTCCTTTCAATCAAAAATTAATTTAGAGAATAAATATTCCATTAAAAATTAAGATATTCCTTTGGTATCTCTAAAAGGGGTAATTTTAACAAAGATAACAAAGAAAAATTGGAATGGTAGCAAAAAATATTGTTATTGTAACCAGAATGAAATAATTAATCATTTGTTTTTGATTGTCAACATGCTAGGACAATATGGCGGGCCATTTACATAGCTACTGGGTTAATCTAACCACAATCTATATCTCATATGCCTAGCAATTGGCTAGTAAATTTCAGTAAAAAAGAGAAAACAATGATTTTGTTTGGAACATCTGCATTATGTTGGGCAATATGGAAATGATTTAATCTTTGAAAATTGCAAACATTCTTCCTCTATGCAAGTGATTTTTAGAGGAACATACTGGATGTGCTTTTGGCCACTGCAGCATGATGACAGACCAAAAAAACATTTAGAACGGCGAGCAGAAATTTCGAAATTGTTGCATTTGAGTTATTTGCTTCTCCTGGATGAAAATTTAATAATAAGATTTGTCAGACTTAATTAATGTACTTTCTTTCGTTCATTCCTCAGCTATGAAGCTGTTTTTTTTTTTGTTAGGTTTGAAATATTGTACGGGAACATAGAGGTGGGAATGTAATTTCATTTTTTAAAAAAGCTCTCTCGGTTCCATGGCCATACCCCTGCGCCCCACAGGCGTATGAAAGTCAGGATCGCGTCACCATGGCGCCACATGTACACTACGCACCGCGGTAAACCCCTTTTCGACTGCAATAGTTGCCCACGTCCTCATCATCAGCCTTGACTGCTCCATGCAGAGATCAACAGCCCTTGGTGAACGTCCCTCCCCAGTAGGCATATGTGGCTAGCTAGGCAGACACCACCATGACATGGTATGAGCATGGCCCACTTCAGAAGGCTACTCGGAGTACAGATCCACCTCCTCCTCCTCGGGTGCCGGATCTAGAGGGCACGCGTCATGTAGGCGATGATGAACTCAAAACGGTTCCTGAAGCAGCTGCTTCCTCGCCTCAGCCCTCAGGTTCCTCACCCTAAGAGGGCACAAGGAAATCACTCGGCTGCCAGATTCATTGTCTACCCCTGTTTGATGGATTATAATAAGAGGCACCTCTGTTCTGTATGTTGATCTGCAGAAGTTCCAGAAGCTGGAGTATTGCAAAACATTCGTGCAGGTATCAGCAAACCATTCAAGTATGATGAGGATATCTCAGCTGCTGAAAATCAGTTGATGCCAATTAGTATCACCCATGCACTCAGGTATCCTTCTTGCCCGAGTTTCTCAGATGTGGACCTGCTGTCCCTTGCAATGGCATCGAGGTGCCTAGAGGGATCCATCATCTGGAAGCCCTCCAAAAGCTTGGTGCCATCAATGTTAACATAGCAAATGGGAATGCTATTTAACACCTCAGCCCGTTACAAACATTTAGTAGGGTGTAGTTTGGGCTATACCTAGCTAAGTAAGCCGAGCCAAATGGACCGGCATGAGACCCGGCCATTTTGGCCCAGTACAAGCACGGCCAGCACGAAGAGCAGCCGGACCGGGGTGACCCGAAGCACGACATAGACTGTGCCTGGGCCTAGGCGTAGGCCTGTCACGGGCATGGCCCATTTAGGGTGACCCAACTAGGCATGACACCTGGCCCGGCATGGCACGGGTCGGTAGGTCCGTGGGACTTTTATTTGAAGTTTAACATTAAATACAGGTAATTTGATCAATTTATATTTAAAATTTAATATTTTAAATACTATATAATTATTTTTCTATAATTTTTCAGAAAAAATATAAAGTTTATTTTTTCTTTCGAGTCCGGGTTGATAGGGCACGACATGACCCGTGTAAAAACAGCCAAGCTGTGCTTGGGCCTAGGCTGGCATGGCATAGCTCAGATATCTAATGGGCCATGCCGAGCTGCCTCGGAGACCTGTTGGCTACTTATAGTTTGGTTTTTAATGGTCTATAATTGAAGTTAAGTGGAGGTGAGATTAATCTCACCTTAGATGTTTAGTGAGGTGAGAGCCAGCTTATAACCTCATTGTTCCAACCATAACATCTTCGGGTTGACCTTTTAACATGAAGCGAGGTCGAAAGCGTAAGAAATGTGCTATGTAAAAATGCACGAGGGCGCCCTATGTGAGGGCTTGACGGTAAGCGGACTTTGGACGTGGGGTGTTACATATTCTGTATAAGGTCTCTTTTGGAATGAGGAAAATTTTTCTATCTTCTATGTTTTTCATGTGAAATTGAATTGATTCCTATGAAATTTCTATGAGGTTCTTTTGAAATTCCTCTGTTCCAAAGGAGGCCTAATATTTATTTCCTTAAGCAGTTGAAGAAGCTCGATTTGTCTGTTATCAACGAAAAAACAGCAAAAATCTGTATCACGCCATCATCAAACAAACCAATTTGGAATGTTTGTCACTGCAATTTGAGAGGGAGAACTATGTTGTCCGGTGGGACCATATCTCCCATCCCGCAAGCCTTAATCTGTATGGGCATGTGGAGGAATTGTCAGCTCCCAAGATCAAGAGCCTCCACAACCTAAAGAAGATGAGTTTAGAGATGACTAGGCTGTTGGCGCCGGTGGACATACAGCTTCTGGGGGGCATTTCAATTCTGCATACTCTACGCCTTCGTGTCAACAAGGGCCAAGATGGTCAGCTAAAAATTTCAAGTAACCTTTTTCTCCAAACTCCATGTATTTGATTGATTGCAGATCCACGTTATGTTTGAAGTTTGATGAAGGAATAATGGCAAAGCTTGAGCTGCTGAAGGTTCGCTGCTGCAACGAGTCAGTCATTGAGTTTTCTGGACTAGAACACCTGGTTTCCTTCAAGCAGGGGCGGAGCTAGAGCCTTTCATCGGGATCAATTGACCTCGTCGATTCCATGTAAAATCAGTGAAGATTAGTGAGCATAGAGGTAGAGACCCTGGCGCCTTCAAGAAGCTGACCCCGGCGCTTGTTCTGCCTGGCTCTGCCCCTGCCCTCAAGCAAGTCTGCCCTAATGATCTCTGTCAGGAGTGACAAGCATTGAAACAGCAACTTGAAAAGCATCCCAACAAAGTTTCTTTGAAGCAGAAATAGAAGGAACGCATTTGCCCTGAATCCTGATGGGTGCTTAGAGCTCCACACCAGACGTTTGCAGCGCCACTCTACTCTTTATTTCCAAAAAACCTTCATTCCCCTGTATTTTTTGCAGCTGTGGCGTCAATCAGGATATATATTATACTACATTATTTTCTCAGGCAAGTATGTAATTTCTGCAACTGTTCACGTAAAAAATAAAGAACCTTTGTCCATGTTGATTGGAGGTGATTTCAATATAAAGAGCCTTAGTTGTGAGAAAGACAAAAAAGTTCACTAGTAGCAAGTGGACTGATATGTTTGATTTGGTGAATCAAATGTTTGGGTAACCGAATCACTGGTCCTTCAAATTTTGATCCTAATTTCAATTAGCATTTTGTGATGAGTGATTTTTTTTTCTGAGGCTAAAGTAGCTGGACCAAAGTTTAAGTAATAACCAGATGATTGAATTGACTAAGAGGGAGAAGAGGGATGGACCGGGCACTCACTAATTCAAAATTTTCAACTGAATCTAGCTCTTAGTGATGAGTAATATAACTTGTAGCATACTGGTAGGCATGAGCAGGATAACAATACTATTCCTTTAGGATGACATCCGTTGTGGGCCTTAATGTAAGAGAAATATAGTTGGGCAATCAACGAACTAACTGTATTGATCATCAAGCTCCTACTTATAGGAGTTGTACAAGATACATGAGCGGTGGACTTTGCCATCCGCTAAGTCTAATAGAATGTGCCGCATGCAATGCCGATCTCTAATGCGCAAACGTGAGCGCGTCAAGCCAGGAATCTTGGAGACGTGGAGGTACTGGTGTATGCAAGTAGGTGGAGAAGAATTAGTCTCTGACAGCCCCCTCAGCCTGGACTCCTGATGACGTTCAGGCTGCGACGAAAATCGTTGAACAGCGCACCAGGAAGTCCCTTCGGAAATATGTCAGCATGCTGCGAGGAAGATGGGACATGAAGCACCTTCACCTCGCCAAGAGAAACTTTGTCCCGAACAAAATGAAGATCAATTTCAATGTGTTTGTACGCTGGTGTTGCACAGGGTTGCTTGATAAATAAGTGGCGCTGACATTATCACAATAAACCACAGTGGACTTGCTTGGGGAACACCGGAGTTCATTCAACAATTGGTGCAACCAACAACACTCAGCCACTGCATTAGCAACACCACGATATTCTGCCTCTGCACTTGAACGGGACACTGTAGTCTGCCTCTTAGATGACCAAGAAATAAGATTATCTCCAAAGTAAACACAGTAACCAGAGGTAGAGCGCCTGGTGTCTGGGCAACCGGCCCAGTCGGAGTCAGAGTAGGCGATCAAGTGGCGACTCGAACCAGGCTTGAGATGAAGGCCAAACTCGAGCGTGCCACGCAGATAACATAGAACACGCTTAAGAAGATTCATGTGGGAGTCACGTGGGGCATGCATAAAGAGGCAGATTTGTTGCACAGCATAGGAGATGTCCGGCCTAGTAAGTGTGAGGTATTGCAGAGCTCTGGCGAGACTGCGAAATTTGGTGGGATTAGGAAGTAGATTGCCATCAGTGGCGGAGACTTTGGACTTTGTGTCGACAGGGGTAGCACAAGGATTACAACTGCTCATGCCGGCACGGTCTAAGAGCTCGCTGGTGTATTGTCGTTGAGACAGGAACAGCCCGGAGGGGGATCGAGTCACTGAAATGCCAAGAAAGTGTTGTAGGGGCCCGAGATCTTTCATGGCAAATTCAGTGCGGAGTTTGTTGATGATGGTGGTGAGAAGAGCAGTGGAGTTGGCTGTAAGAATGATGTCGTCAACGTAGAGTAACAGATATGCGATGGACGTGCCCGAGTGGAGAATAAAGAGAGACGAATCCGATCGGGATGCATGAAAGCCAATAGTCAACAAAAAAGATCGAAAGCACAAAAACCAAGTGCGAGGCGTTTGCTTTAGGCCGTATAACGACTTGTTCAGTTTGCAAACTTTGTGAGGACTAGAGGCATCAAGGAATCCCGAAGGTTGTTGACAGTAGATAGTTTCAGATAAGTTACTGTGGAGAAAGGCATTGGAGAGTTGGTGGATTGCCCAACCTTCAAAAGTGGCAATGCTGAGTACAGCTCGAATGGTTGCTGGTTTGATCACTGGCGAAAAGGTCTCTTGATAATCAACACCATGTTGCTGAGAGAACCCATGAACCACCCAACGCGCCTTGTACCGTGCAAAAGAACCATCAGCATTGAATTTATGACGAAAGATCCATTTCCCGGTCACAATGTTAACACCTGCAGGCTTATCAACAAGACACCAACTTTTGTTCTTCATTAAAGCATTAAATTCCTCAATCATTGCAGAATGCCAGTTAGGATCTTTGAGAGCAACTTTATAAGAGGTGGGAATGGGAGAGACCGGGGTGGTGTGTGCGGAGAGATTAAAATGCATTTTAGGAACAACAATGCCGTCGCGAGCACATGTGTGCATGGGATGAAGTGGCCATGGTGCGGGACCAGTGGGGCGGGGAGGATTAGGTGTAGCCGGCGGTTGGGTAGGCGGAGCGGGTAACACGGGCACGGGAGGTGTACCAAGAGATGCGGTCGTAGGGGGGCGTGGTGGTTGCGCAGTGGCGAGGGACGGAGTTGGTGCAGGAGACCGTTGGACGTGCCCCCCTGGACGCGACACGGGCGACGGAGGTGGCGGCTGCCGATTGGTGCAGAGCAAATCCCTCGCGGGATGGTTGACGACGCGTGCGGCGGGAGTGCGCAGGGGCACTAGATCCAAAGAAGATGGAGTTGGATTGGTAGTGGCGGGGGGTGTGTGGCCTGCGGGGGGGTTAGCAGTGGTCAAGGGAAAAGAATTTTCTACAAAAACAACGTGGCGAGAAACAATAATTTTCTTCGTGACCAAATCTTGGCATCGGTAGCCTTTATGTTCAGATGGATAACCGAGAAATATGCAGGCTGTGGAGCGAGGTGCAAGTTTGTGGTTAGAAGTGGAAGTGAGGTTCGGAAAGCAAAGGCACCCGAAGGTGCGGAGATTGTTGTAGTCTGGTGCCTGGTGAAATAGGGCATGATAAGGTGTATAAAGATTGAGAGGTTTGGAAGGCCGTCTGTTTAGGAGATAGGTTGCGGTGTGTAGGGCCTCAACCCAATACGTGTATGGCATGGATGCTTGGAACAGCAAGGTGCGAATAATGTCATTTATGGTGCGGATTATTCTCTCGGCTTTTCCATTCTGAGGGGAACTATAGAGGCACGACAGGCAAAACACAATGCCTTTGGATCGAAGAAAATCATGAATCACCGTGTTGTCAAATTCTTTACCGTTGTCACACTGAACAGCTTGAATCGATAGATGAAATTGATTCAAAACCAAATAATAAAAATCGCGGAGTTTCTCAAACACGTCGGATTTGTGTTGTAGAGGAAAAGTCCAAGAGTAATGCGTAAAATCATCAAGAATCACAAGATAGTATTTCATGCCAGAAAAACTTTCAACAGGAGATGTCTACAAATCACAATGAATTAATTGGAAAGGAAAATAAGTAACCGACGCGGAGGTGGAAAAAGGGAGACGCACATGCTTCCCTTTTTGGCAGGCTTCACAAACAGAAGCTGCGCTCATTTTATTCACACAAGGAACAAAATGATTGGAAATTAAATGAGACAATAATTTATTTGCTGGGTGGCCTAAGTGCCTATGCCAAAGATCTGTGGGCGAAGTGGATGCCGACAGTGCCGAATGTTTAGTGTGCTGATTGAAGCCATAGAAGGGGTACAAGTCGCCACGACTATTGGACCTCAGGAGCACCATCCGGGTATGTAGATCCTTCACAGTGAAACCAAAGGGGTCAAATTCCACTGAGCAGGCATTATCACGAGTAAACTGGCGAATAGAAATGAGGTTCTGAACAATATTTGGAGTATGAAGCACATCACAAAGAGAAAAAGTAGCATGTGGTGTGGTAGAGAAGTCGAACCTTTGCCAGAGATGGGTAAGGTAGATCCATTGCCGACAACTACATGCGAGGAATTATTATGCAATGATGAAGAAAAATACTGGTGCAAGTTACCTTGATCGCCTGTCATGTGAGAAGATGCGCCGGTGTTCATGAACCAATCAGAGTTACTGTGGTACGGCTGATGCAGAGAAGTCACGTTCAGTACATGCACAAGGCCAGTAGGATCCCATGGAGAGGAAGCAGACGGTGCCGGTGTAGTCGCTTGGGACACCATTGCCGGGTAGGCATGGTTGGCGCCGGTGGATGGAGGAGGTCGAGCGCCGAGGACGCCGGGGCCAGTAGAAGCAGTCCATGGCGCGCGCCAAGTGGGAGCCCACTACATGGGCCACGGCTGGTACACTGGGGTCCAGCCGTTCTGATGATAGGTAGTGCTATGACTAGAGCCACCAGAGCGACCACCACGGCTTCGGCCACGACGACCACCACGGCCGCGGCCACGATCTGTGCCAGTGGCGGGTGGTTGAACAGCATGAGAAGGACGTGGTGCCGGCACGTCTGCAGGTGCAGGTGGAATAGTCGAAGCCACCAAGGCAGTCTTAGTCAAAGAGTGCGCTGTGGCGTGAGATTGTTCATCTCGGATCAACAGGTCACGTGCCTCCATGAACGATGGAAATTTAGGAAGAAGAGGCATCAAGGTGCGTAGGACAGCGAATTTCGGGGCAAGACCACGAATCATTTGATGGACCAAGGCGCGCTCGGTGACTGGCTGGTCACAGTCGGCGAAAGCGTTGGCCATTTGCTGCAGGCGATGACAGTAGTCATGCGCGGATAGCTCACCTTGAGAGAAGCCATGAAACTCGGCTTCCAGAGTGACTGCATGACTGGCCTTGTTGCCAGTGAAATGGTTGTCGAGCTCACACCATACGTGATAGGCCGTCGGCTCCTTCAACTTGAGGAGCATGTCGAAGAGAGGCTCCGATATGGTGTTATAGATCCACGTGATAACCGTGAGATCTTCCTTGATCCACTCGAGATTGTCATGCTGGGGATCGTCGTCTTCGACGTGTTCGCGTAGGTTAAACCGCCCGAGCACGATCAAAAAAAGTGTGCGCCACTTGGTGTAATTGAAAGCCTTGATATCAAGAGTATAGGGGACGAGAGACTTGATATTGATACTGTGGATCGCCTGAGAGATTGGTATACCGACACTGGAAGTTGAAGCATCGGATCCAGCAGGAGAAGGAGTGTGAGTGAGTGCCGGCGCGGAGGAAGACATGTCTAGGGAGGATGTGGTGTGCATGCCGAGGCCAGCAGCGGCGACGGCGGACGCGACATCGCGGGTAGTGTCACTTATGGCGAATACTGGGACGTGATCACAGGTTACAGGATGAGCCTTCTGATACCATGTAAGAGAAATATAGTTGAGCAATCAACGAACTAAATGTATTGATCATCAAGCTCCTACTTATAGGAGTTGTACAAGATACATGAGCAGTGGACTTTGCCATCCACTAAGTCTAACAGAATGTGCCGCATGCAATGCCGATCTCTAGTGCGCAGACGTGAGCGCGTCAAGCCAGGAATCTTGGAGATGTGGAGGTACTGGCGCATGCAAGTAGGTGGAGAAGAATTAGTCTCTGACACTAAAGTTGCATGGAGGGCGTGTCACCCGAGATGATGTTAGGCCTTTTGTTATATGTTAGGTTGATAATGAATAGAAATTTGATTCGATCCTAATTCGATCCGATTCTCCATAGCTAGTTTATTTTTTTACCATGCCTATTTGAAGACCATAGCCCACCGCTCCATTCCCCGCCCCCATTCATCTTCTCTAAGGAAAAAAAAAATGGAGGAGACCGTAGCCAATCCTTAATCAGGACGCCACAAAATGATGATGCCTGCTCTTCTACAAGTCAGCACGGGGCTTCAACAGCCCATTAGGGCGCTAGTGTACATCAAGGTAGTGGTAGTAAGAATGAATTAGGTGTTCTTGTTAGGCAATTTGACCCTTGGGATAATGGCGAATAAATGCTAAATTTGGTAATCAAGCGATCTATCTAATCTCGAATCCTAATTGTCTGCCCTGAACGATGCCGCAAACATCAAATCAGTGCTAGTTTTGACTGGCCGGGCTGAGTTAGCATTAAGGAGAGGAATTGGTGTGGCCGTAAGGAAATTTTCCCAAATCCCAGAGGTGACTAGAAGAATGTTCAAAGGATACCTTTACGTCACGGTCTTCGATCCTGACGTTGGCGTCCAGTTCCTCCGGGGTAGCAAATGGACTTTACAGTTAGGTTTCGGCCTGGCGGAGGTTTTTGTTCTCGACGCCCGCTGATGAGCTGGCGGGATGCAGCTCGCGGACAGGAAAAGCCTGTGCGCAACGTGCGCATGGTCAGGTGGATTGGGCTACTTTCGGCCTGTTACGGTTACATTTTGATAATTCTAGCCTATTTCAGCCGGCACCTCGGCCCATATTTATGTATCTTTCTCATTTTGGGAATCCCATATTTATGCAGGATGCAGCCTGTCTTCGTTGACTGCTGCCTAATTAGTTTTGATGACACATTTGTACTTAATCCTGGTTCTTTTGTATATTTTATTTTTCAATAATGTTAACTTTTTTATGGTTAATTCTGAAAGAGGGAAATTTCTGTCAAATTAAGGTCAAATATCTGGATAAATTTGCTATCCTTTTATTCCCTCAGCCGTTTAGCTGTCGGCATTTTGTTTGGGGCAAAATTTTATTATGAGCATACAGTAACTATCAGAAAACACTTTGTTTATTTTTTTCTATGTTAGTGTGTTTTTAAACACAAATAATTTTGTCCCAATAGGTTTTAGGCTAGCAACAAATACCTCAAAGTGTTTTCTCAGATTGATAATCATCACTTGTTGACGGTTTTATGGCAATTAAGGAAATCCGCTGAAATTCTAAGTACCGCATCTGAATGAGTGGAGCCACTGCGAAGCTTATTCGAGATATTATGCTAATTATTTTGAGTAGAAAAATTATGAGAAATTATTG
>BCLH01001585.1:23463-76271 GCA_001602315.1 Zoysia pacifica | reverse complement strand
TGTTGCTGTAACATGTGAATATTCTTTATTGATTGCCTGGATTAATTTTGTTTCTTTTTTGTGCTGATATAGCTACCGGGCAAATACGTACAATGAATGGATTCTCCAAGATGGTCAGATATGCTCTTCAGATATGAGAATGATAGATATCTTAGCATATTAGGAACTTAGAATGTTATGCATTCTTGGGTACTTTGCGTACCTTACTTCTGGTAGATGGACAATGCTTTCCATTTTCTTTCTTTTTGCATTTTCTTTATTCGAAGCTTGTCTCTAGTCACCAGTAAGTTTTGAGCAAATACCTATCTCTATAAAATAAACCCTCCCTTTTATATTCAGTTGCTGGATTTGTCACTGTAATAGCATAGAAAATTACTCCAGTTCATCATTCTGGTTAGATTCTCATGTATGGTCATTTTCCAGGTTGTGGATATACTGGCCAGGGAGGGTATCAGCGCCGAGATAGCTTCGTTTTGCATTTTTTTTTTTGCACATTAGTGGTATCCTGTAGTTAAGCTTTTCAGGTTATCAATCTTTAAGACATTCAGGGAGCTTTAAAACCAGATGAAATCGCTAAGGTAAGCAAATCTGAATCCTAGTTCTAAAACAGTTTTCTATATTCGATCTTCATGCCAATTTATCAGTGAGCAATGTCTCAGCTATACATGTAGCATAGTAGGAAAATAAATTTATCACGATGCAATAGTCTGTACTGTTCTGCGTTTTGGCTAGTGCCAACTTGAAAGCAACCAGTTTGTTAGCTTCCAAGCCATTTATTTTTTTTTTCACTAATTCGTGCATTTTTGAAATGCTGACCAGGATCTGTATGGTGCCAACTTGAACTGCAATGGTCTGTACTGTTCTGTTTTTTCTCTTGCCTATTTACTCTATTAACACTCATTTGCCTTTCTTTGCATGTACCTGCACAATACAAAAAAGTTTGATAAGCAGCAAGCTTATATATATTGACTGCTGCTACTCTTTGTTTTCAAAGGGCTTCCTGGACCCTGGTCCTGGGAACTATACTGACACTACTGTTGCTGAAGAATCTACATCACAAGCATCTCTTTTAACCAGGTGAGCATAAGCTCTTCCAGTGTTCTGTTGGTATGCGCTTTGTTCGCTGGACTCAAATTTGGTTGTGAGGTTATTGAGTATCAGTATATTTTTTTTGCTGACCCTGTTCTGACTAGCAATGTGAATCACTGTAGGAGTACAAGAAAAAAAGGGAACACTAGAACTAGAATGATCAAGTCGGTCAATGTGGGCTCGGGCAAGCTTTGTCATCAGACCAGAGACTTGTAAGATGCCACAAGTTGAGAGTTGAGATGTCAAGATGTTGTGTTGATATGCTGCTAGAGCACAATCGTAGGTTGCCCTGGGTGGAACATTTTTATTTTTTTTTTGTTTTTCTTTCCATCAGTGCTGCCCATTTAGATGTCCATGGGCCCTTTTGTACGTATAATATGTGATGTCTGATTAGTACATATTATTCTATAATCTTATTCATGTGATTGTATATTTATCCCAAAGCATGTATTAAAGAGAAAAAAGACATTTGTTGGGTGAATTATTTATTTTTTTAATTCTTACATATAGTATTAGCGACGTTGATGAGTTTTTGAATTCGTGTCACTAATTTAGTTCACATTAGAGGCGGTTTTTAAGTTTGCGTCACTAATGAGTTAGTTTTGAATCTGTCGCTAATGGGTTCATATTAGAAACGAGAGTTTTTGAATGCACGTCACTAATGAGCCACATCAAAGACGGTTTTTTTTAAATTCATGTCACTAATGATCCATATCACAAATAAGTTATATCAGTGACGACTATTTACTTGTTTCTAATGACTTCATATCAATGACGTTAATTTAGAGACAGCTGTGATCTTCGTAGCTAACGAGGAAAATTAGCTGTCTCTACTAACCCTTTTTGTGGTAGTGATTTGCCCTTTACATTTTATTTTTCTTCAAATTTTAATCTCTTTATTCGATCTTCGTGTTGTTTTTTCTTCGTCTCGGCGATGTTTAAAAGTGAGCCTGCTGACCTGACCGAGCTTGGATCATCTTTAACAGGATCCTCCTTCGACAGAGTTTCTCTCGAGGCGAGATTGTGTAGGAGTTGTCCTAAACCCGGCCTTGAAGAAATGTTGATATTCTCGCACACGGACGTGCGAGTGATGCGTTGGTTTGGACTCGATTTCGGCATAACACAGGACAAAATAGATATAAATGTGAGCACAGTTGAACTAATATTCATAACAGTGCAAAGAGAGCCCGATATATGCACAGAAACAAAATTAATGTCTTATCCTTTAGGTTGTACATAGATGTGTAGAGAGAGGATAAAGACAAATATACAAATACCCCACAACAATAAAATAAATATATATAAAATAAAAAACTTCATACACACACAGAGCAAGAGTCATTTATTGTATAACAGAACGTTTGTGTTTATTAGATCAATGATCCTTGGCCGAGAAGGGAGCAAACAAAGTGCACGGATGGTCAATATGTGCGTCCACCTTTCTGTGACGGACAGAGGATTTTAAATTAGATTTACAGAGGAATTACAATTATAAAATATATAAAACTATAAATAACGAAATTGGAGTTCATGTACTAGTTCATTATGTTAGGATAGCATCCCAAATGCGCATTTATGATGTCTTCCGTTGAAATCTGGTACACGTATGTGACATATATATAATAATAGATAATGATTTTGCAACAGTCATTGGGTTTGCATTTGTACACCCTTGACACGCTAGGGCTGCCCTGGGGCACCATATATGAGGGGATTTTCGTGTCTCTGGTTAGCAACATCTACATATTCCATCATATCACTAAGTTACTAACACATGCTTCTTCGATACAATCACCTTGGTGGCTCCCTCAAGAGAATTAGATCTCCAACTACTGGTACTAGCACAAGCAAAAAACACATAAAATGAACTCTCAAACCATCAACCAATGATGTGTCATATTGATGCCATCCATGGTGACACTTTTTAGAGCGGAGGTGAAGGCAGCCTTCACATGTTGGTGGAAGGATTTGGTGCATTCAATTGTGAGGTAGGATTCATATGACTTATCCATTTATGCTGTACAGATCAAAGGTTTTTAAATGGAAACCACTGAAGTTCTTATATATGCCTGTGTATAAGCTGCATCAACCTCCTCACTTTAATTTCATCCCACCACTAGAATACATTATTATTCATTTTGTTTCAGGTGAAAAAAATGCCATCTAACACCTGACTATAAGCAACGGAGTTAGAATAACTATTACATTAGCACAGTCAAAAATAGGATATTCAGGGCTGTCTTTCAAATTATCAATATCTGGACGAGTACACCCTATATCTTATATGTTTTGTCCATGTATTGATCTTAAAATTTGAACATCTTTGATCTGTCAAAATGAGTATGCACGTGTACTATATACTTCACAATAATCGATATTATACATGTATCTTCAAATAGTAATATTGCATGTTCACATATTCAAAAATAAATACATACTTTATCATCTTAGAGCACATGAGTTAAAATGCAGAGAATCTACTATAAGAGGCTACATGAGCATAAGCATATGCAAACACCACCTTGTATTTCTTACAATGGTACCCAACATAGCCCAAAAGGTTCATCCGTGCATGGGTTTTGTGACAAGGGTTAAGTCAAACTAAGGCCAGGTGCCATGCCACTGGACTCCACAACTTCAAATGACTCGACGTCCTGGTCCTCCGGCAACTCTCACCGAAAGTGGTACAGCAAATTAGCAGAGTGAGCTCTACAAGCAATGTCGCGAATGCGATGCCTGGACATCCCCTCCTCCCAGTGCTGAAAGGTATGAACCGAAAATCATGGCCGGTATAGTCGAAGGTAGTATTGTGCATGAACCTATGAGGCAGGAACTCCTCAGCATTCTCCCAAGACTCGTTGTCCCTCCGTATGGCCCATAAGTTGATGAGGACTCATATCTTAGCCGGGATGTTATAGTGTCATGCCCTGGGCCACTCCATCAGAGGCTAGTAGCGTCTGTGTTGTGTCCGCATTGGCTGTGAGTTGTATCGATCGAGTACAAACATTGTTGTGGTGCACTATATAAGCAGCACCAGGTGGTGGTGAAACCAACAATGGCAAATAGAACAAACTTATCCAGCTTTCCCCTATATATATTCTTCCCCAAATCCCCCTCGATTTCGGTCGAGCATGAGCAGGGCTATGTTGGATCGTAACAATTGGTATTAGAGCCATCACCACCCTACGATCTGACGGGCAAGAAGAAACATCCCACTGAGTTCAAGAGAAAAATGGCGGAAGCAATGGAGAAAGTTGAGCAGACCAACTCAGGAATCGAGATGCTACTCAAGCAATTGATCAACGAAGCGGCAAGCCAGCAATCTACCTTATCGAAGATCAAAGAGGTGATGCAAGTGTGAAGGGAGCAACCGAGGAAAATTTGTAGCGGATTGCTGAGTTGGAGAGGAAATCGACTCTGCCAGCACCTTCAACGACTCAACTTTTGGCCGCACCTTTCCCACCTCGACGAGCAAGGCAGCTGGAGGGAAGTAACCACCAACGTAGGAAAAGTGTGCGGATGTGCTAAATTTGGCTTGAAGCCTCCACATCGACACCAGGAACGAGGGGAATGTTGATGGAATATTGGGTATTCCTTAGCGTCCTCCGAATGTGGGTATGTCTCACTCCGCTCCCACTACTCCAAAGTTTCGCACCGATCCTCTGTTTGGCAAGTAATTCGAACCAAATTCCATTGTTGCATCAGTCAGCTCCATCCTTAGGAACCTCCCTAAACTCAAACCCCAAGTTCACGGGTGACAAACCAAAATTTGGTTTCGCAAGTGTGAGAATTACTTTATTATTTTTGGGGTCCCAGAATCTCTGAAAACAAGGTTTGCCCCTATGAATTTAATAAAGAAGATGACTCTCTGGCTGGAAACAGTAGAAGTTAATGAAAGAATTTGAGAGATGGGAGGATCTATAGCAACTGGTGTTTGCTCGGTGTTGTAAGGACTAGCACTGGTTGTTTATGAGTCAAATTCGTCAGACTAGTTATGTTGCAGAATACATAGAACGCTTTGATGAACTGCGCCACTAAATTCCGTTACACAATTCATCCACCAATTCAGCTTTCTTTGTATCCCGCTTCATGGAAGGGCTCCGTGATGACATTCTCTTTGCTATCTCTTTACACCATCCTCGCGACTTGGATAATATGAGTGCTTTGTCCTTGTTGCATGAAGAAGAACATGAAGGGAACAAGCAAAAAAGCTATCCGAAGCATGAACCCTATTCCATTCGTTCCACATGGCTATCTAGACCAACAACTGAAAAAAGCAAAGATCATCAGAAATCTGAAGGCGCCTCAGTCAAAGCTGAGGCTAGGCACACTGTTGGTATAACGAAAATTCAAGAGATTGTGTTTTAAGTGTGGAGAAAAATGGGGCAGAGGTCATATATGTCCAGCTCAAGTATCATTGCATGTTGTTGAAGATATCCTGGCAGCTATGCAGTTAACAGATTCCCAGTAGACTGAAGAGGATTCTGATTCTGATGACACTTCACACTCTAAGCAGCTCAAAGCCAGTAAACCTACAATTTGTCTTCAAGGAATGATTGGGAAGCCACAAATGCTGATTCTAGTGGACTCGAGTAGTGCAACAACATTTGTGAATAATAGCTTGGTTCCTAAGTTGCAACTCTTTACAACTTCCATTCCTATCTCTCATTACAAGGCATTGATGGAGGCATTATGAAGTGTGAAACTATGATCAAGAACCTGACATAGTGGTGTCAAGGGCACACATTCCAACAGGATACTAAAGTCTTTGCTTTAGGATGCTATGAGATGATACTAGGAGCAGATTGGTTGGAAGCTCAAGGACCTATGTCGATGGATTGGAAGATGAAAATTATGAGGTTTAGATATAAGGGAACTAAGATCACTCTTCAAGGGGTCACTGAGTGCCTTCCTCTCTAGTAAAGGACTTCAAAGTTTACTAAGAAAAATGCCATTGCTCACTGCATTGACTTACACACATTGCTTCACAGTTAGCTTCCACTTGTGCTGCTCCTATTTGCTCTGTTATAGAGGCATAAGTACCTCCATCCATTCAAGAAGTTCTTGATAAGTACCCATCGTTTTTTGCTGAGCCTCAGACTCTTGCAGCCAGACGTACCCATGATCATAAAATTCCCTTAATTGAAGGAGAACAACCAGTGAGTGTCAAACCCTATCAATATTCACCATAATAAAAAATAGAGATCGAGAAACAAGTTCAGGAAATGCTTACTAATGGGATCATTTAACCAAGTAACAGCCCCTATGCTTCTTCGTTAAAAAAAAGATGGCTCCAGGTGCTTTTGCGTAGATTACATAATGCTGAGTTCTCTCACTGTTAAGTATAAAAACCATTGCCTGTTGTGGAAGAACTGTTGTATGAATTGGCAGGAGCTCAGTGGTTCACAAAAATTGACTTATGTTTTGGATATCATCAAATTAGAATGGCAGCAGGGGAAGAGTTCAAGACAGCCTTCTGAACTCATCAAAGGCTCAATGAATTTATAGTCATGCCATTTGGCCTTACCAACGCTCCTGCCACGTTTCAGAATGTCATGAATACTATATTTGCACCTCTCCTTCGCAAGTGTTTTTTGGTGTTCATGGACGATATTATAGTATATAGTTCCCCATTAGATGAGCATGTGACACACTTAGAGGCACTGATGACAATATTTCAACATCATCTTTTCTTCATTAAATAGAGCAAATGTTCCTTTGCTCAGTAGTCTTTAGAATACCTTGGCCATGTTATCTCTCAGCAGGGGGTTGCTACAGACCCAGCCAAAGTTTAGGCAATTCAGTTATAGCCCACATCAAAAACTGTTAAAGAACTCTGTGGTTTTCTCAGGCTCCCTGGGTACTTCAAAAGATTCATTCATCATTATGGAATGATTAGTAAACCACTGACTCATTTGTCGAGGCAAGGAGTTCCCTTTTTGTGGATTGTGGAGTTGCAAGCAGCTTTTGACTGTCTTAAGAAAGTTCTAATCAGTGCACCAGTATTGGTTCTCCCTGATTTTTTAAAGCAATTTTTCCTGGAAACAGATGCTTGCAATCTAGGTATTGGAGCAGTTCTCGTGCAAGAAGGTCATCCAGTTGGATACTGAGTCAGCGGTTAAACCACACAAACCAAGGGAGGTACACCTATGAAAAAGAGTATCTAGCAATATTGTTGCCAGTGCGGATGATGAATTTGCAACACAGAGAATTCATCATCCACACTGATCAGAGAAGCCTCATGCACCTTGGGGAGCAGCGACTTACTAGTGGTATTCAGCACAAAACTTTTGTGAAGCTCATAGGGTTACAATATGTTATCTAGTATAAAAAGGGGAGCTCCAATAGTGCTGCAGATGCTTTATCCAGATGTGAACTTCCATATTTCAGGCCATTTCTACTTGTGTGCCTGCTTGGATGGAAAACTTAATGGCTGGGTACAATGATCATGAGGAAGATAAGAAATTGATGATTGCTTTAAGTTTACCAGGAACTCCTCCGGTAGGTTTTACTCTTCAATAGGGTGTTATTAAGTATAAATGGAGAATAAGGGTTGGTCATAATACTTAGGGACAATTGCATCAGTGACCAAGTTAACAAGCTAATTGTATGTTTGGTCCTAGTTTTTAGGGATTGCGCATTTGGCCCTGAATTTTCACAGTGAAGCTGCTGTTTGGCCCTGATTTATAACACCATTAGCAACAAGATTTTTTAATGATTTTAAAAAATAGAAAAAATCAATAGATAATGAATACCGTGGTAAAAGGACAGAACTACCCTTGCTGTTGAGATTTTAAAAAATAAAGTATATTCGAAATGTTGTCAAAACATTCAAATTTTTACTTAAATTACATTCAAAATATATTTAATTATTGCTGAATTTTTCTATATGCTATTAGATTATTTTTTCTACAAAACAGATCAATTATGCAAAACAAATGAAGAATAGGATCAATAGTAGAAGGGCAAATATATCTTTTTTACATAAAACTTAACATCGTTAAGAGGAGATAACGGAGTAGGGTCAATCTCATTGTTCATTTTAAAAAACTAGGGTCAAATGTGCAAACCCTAAAAAACAAGGCCAAACGTACAATTAGCTTCTCAACTAGGGTCACTTACGCAAATGGCCCTACTACTTGACCCAACAGCATGTGTTGCAAGCTTTGAACTCTAATGGCATTGGAGGACTTTCTGGTATAAAGGGTACCTATCATAAGTTAAAGCCCAGTTTGCTTGGCCATGACTAAAGGATTCAGTTATAAACTTTGTTCAAAGTTGCACCATCTAACGACAGGCTAATGTAGATCATGTAAAATTGTTTGGATTAACCTGTGGCCAAGCAAGCCTGGTTTGTGGTGAGTATGGATTTCATTGAAGGCCTCCCTCGCTCTAACAATCATAATGCTATTCTGGTGGTTATTGATAAGTTCTCAAAATATGCTCATTTTCTTCCTCTAGCTCATTCTTTTACTGCCATACAAGTAGCAAAATTTATTTCAGAACTGTCTACCAGTTGCGTGGGTTGCTTGATACCATTATTTCAGATAGAGATTGTATTTTCACTAGTACTTTATGGAGAGTATTATTCAATTTATTAGATACTCAGCTTGAAATAAGTTCCTCCTATCACCCACAAACAGATGATCAAATAGAATGTCTTAATTAATGCTTGGAGACTTATCTTCGATGTGCAGTTCATGCCTCTCCTTCTAATAGTTTGCATGGCTTCCCTTAGCTTCTCTTGGTCTCTCTCCATTCGAAGTTCTGTATGGTCATCCACTGCAACATTTCAGTATCTCTGATGTAGTGCTTGCTCTACCTAAGCTGAGGTATTGGTTAAAAGATTGGAAAGAATTTACCACACTTCTACAGGCTCAGCTTCTCTGGGCTCATCAGAGAATGAAGTCTCAGGCTGATAAACACCTCTCTGAACTCTAGTTTTAGATTGGCAATCTGGTTTATCTAAGATCCAACACCATGTGCAGATGTCTCTTGCTCTTCGTAGTTGTTAGAAACTTGCATTTCAGATCTTTGGCCCTTACAAGAGCTTACAGCTGGTGGGTCCAATGGCATATAAGTTGGATTTGCCACGGAGATACATGATGTTGTGCATGTGTCTCAGCTGGAACGCCACATTGCTCCATCAGCAACGGTAAACTCTAACATTATGGTGATTACCCCTGATGTGTCAGGAACCGTCCAAGTTGAGTTCCAATTAATCAAATTAGCTCACATTTCATAAGCGACATGCAAGCTCAACATTCGACTAACGAGAAATCAACCCCGGTAGTCCCCTGCTACGAATCCCAAACATCGTCCAGGACAAGAGCATATGGGTAACCAATATTGTATATATCGCAAAGGATACACATACTTAAAAGCAATTGGAGAAATTATTACAATTCATAAGTAAAGTAGGATATAACAAACTTACATGAATGGGAGTAGCAGGGTCATGGCTTTCAACTCCCAAACTTTCTAAAACCATAGTTCCACAAAGGCCAATTTAGTTTAGGTTCTAACAAGGATTGACGACAATGCAAGCAGCGGAAATTTTGTTTTCAAAACAAACCAAAAAGGATGATTGTGCCCAACCCACAAACACCACCATCAAGCAAGAAAGGGGCAATCATTAACAGTACCTGCAAAACTCCAACAAGGCAAACGTGAGTATGAAGGTACTCTGTAAGACTTACCCGTGGGCTACTCCTGACTCCAAGGATAATGCATAGGGATAAATAACAAGGATAAGGCCATAGGTTTTTGCATAAAGCGATGATTAAGGTAAAGTGACATATTAAGCAAGCATAAAGCAAACCAACCTTAGGGTATAGGACACCTACACAACCCATATCCCTAAGTACCCCAAATATCAATTAACAACATTATTGAGACATGTCCACAATACCTCTCCTCCATACTAGCTCACCTCTTTTTCCACATGTGATTAATTAGGTGAAGTTGTTAACTACGTCGAACAATAATGGACACTAGGCTTGGTCATGACCGAGACTGCGGCAATTCAAATCGATTATACACACTGCAGGGGAGTCCAACTATACCCACACGACTAGAGGACCATCCGGCTCATACAACCCACTAAAGTTACACAAGCGGGCACTCATATCAACCTTTCTCTCACCCATCCCCTAGTGGTTGCATAATCGACATGTCAGAGAGGACCGGTCCCGTGTCTTGTGGGAGCCCAGCGGTCACTCGTGCGTGTCATTCAAGACATGACGTCATAGGGCAATGCTGGTATGCAAATGAGATATTCAGCTTGTCTTACCATTATATTCGACATGTGGTATGAACGAAAAGTGCTTAGGCCGACATTAACAACGGTCGGTCTTTAATCGACACAAACGGAGCTACCACAGTGAAGGCTCGGTTTTCCCAATTCATCCTATACATCATCCTCGTCCGGTCTCCAATTTATTCATCCTCAAATTTAGCCCAACTATATGAGTAACTAGGTAATATAAAGATCTTATACTCACGAAACAGTGGTGACCTTCCACTAATTTAAGGATGGCTAAGCAAGACACATCGTAAAATGAGAAACTCTCACCCTAGATAAGAACATTCAAGGATGAAGTAGAGCAAATAATTAAGGAATAGATAATGCAACAATTAGGATTTAACCCACATATACCACTAATACCCGACCTAATACAAGACATAACCATAACTGAAACAAGTCAATATTAACAATTGATCCAAAACAGGGTTCAAGATACAAGGTGCTTGCCTTGAGTTTGCAGGTGTTCCACAACAATCAAGCACAACAGCTCCCTTTTTTCCATCACCCACGTCACTCTACGTAGCATCATCACTAAACAGAAGAATAAATGCTAGTATGAAAAATGCATGCCATGCAATGCCATGATACGAATGCAGTGGATTAAGTTACAGTTGCTATTTAATTTAATTAGTTAATTACTTTAAAACCATATTAAGCAAATAACTTCAATTTAAACTTAGGATATCAGAACTCCTGTAGGGATTAAGGCCTAATTATAATTAATCATAACTAACATAGTTTAATTGCATGGTATAGCGTTTTAATCAATTACTAAAGCAATTAACTTAATTTGATGAGAGAAACAAATTTAATAGTATTTAGCAATGTTACTGGACATTAATCAATTTTAATGGGTCAAGGTTCAGTAAAGATAATTTAGGACAAAATTTAGTTAATTATCGATAGCTACTCTAATTATTATGAATTAATTACTAGAAATAAGAAATAATTCAATTATAAAATAATTATTAGTGATATGGTCTAAATTTTTTTTATCCTATTCTGAAATCATGTATGCAACAAACATGCAAAGAATCACTAATTAAATATACATACAAAATTTACTAAGACTTAAACATGCAAATGCAATTATCAGCCCATTAATTATTATTTAAATAATTAAATATTGGTGTTTAATAGGCTCGATAAAAATTTCATGATTTTAGGAGTCTAACAAAGTTGCTTTCATATTTTTACAAGCTAGTATGGGATTTCTATGATTTTTGCAATGTTTATTGAATTCTGCGCAATTAGAATTTGATTTTCCAAAATATTACAAAACTAGCCCACCCTGGGGCCACGTGGCAGCCTGCTGGGGTAGGCCACACGTGTGGCCAGACCTGGCTATATCGGATCCTGCTGTAGCCACAGCAGATCCGGAGACCTTCAGACGCCATGGCTGGCTCGCCGGCGTCCGACGCGCTCCCCGGCCGGGTGTGCCAAAGATGGTTTCCCGGCTGGGTCCGGCCCCAAGATGACCGCCACGGCATGGGAAGCACAGGGGAGTGGTCGCCGAGGCGAGCAGCCCACCGGAAGTTGGCCGATGGCGAGGGACGGCGAGGGGTGACGTTCAGCGGAGGCGTGCGCTAGGTTCGGTGGACGAAACGCGAAGACATTTTTCCTACAGCTTCGCAGCGCCTAGGAGAAGGCCGGCACGGAGTCTGTAGTCGACGAGGATGGCCGGATGTGGGTCGGCACCAGTGAGGTGGTTCGGGCTTCAATGGTGGCCTCAACAGACACCCAAAATCCCTGCTCAAAAGCCAACGATTCACTTCAATCTCGGGCTCTAGAGGTGCGCCCGAATATAGGAAGGTTAAGGCCGAGAGGAATCGAGAGGAAACCAGCTGGAGCACGCTGGATTAAACGAAGAACGACCGGTTGTCCCGTAGCTCTGGATTAAACGAAGAACGACCGGTTGTCCCATAGCTCGAAATTTGGGGAAAACTTCGAATCCGAGGAACTTGGTGCGCTAAAGGAGGAGAGGAGAGTGGTTGAAGCTTGGGGATGGGGTGGCACTCCTAGCCGAGGAAGGAGGGCTGGGTCGCTTGGGTTGGGGTGTTCCATGGCGAGGGTGCTCCGGTCGGGCGGAGGTGGGCGAAGGCGAGCAAATGACCGAGGAGAGCGAGAGGACAGTGAAACCAGCCGAGTTTTCGGACATGGGAGCTGGGGCGTGGCGCACGCGCCCTGACGGGGCCGGCGTTGCCAGCCTGCATGCGCGCTGCACGCGCCTCTGCGCTGTCCGAAGGCAGCTGGAGGATGAAGAAAGAGTGCCTGACAGGTAAGGCCCGCAGAAGCTTCTCTTTCTTGATTTCCCGAAATTCTCCAGCAGCTCTCTGTTTTTGCCTCAAAATCTCACCTTCCCGAGATTTGATGAATTTGAAATTTTGCAGGGTTAAATAACTTTTTATGATGAAAAACTTTCCTTTTGGGCTCATATCCAAATTCGAAACAAAGTTTATTCTATAAAATTCGGAATTCAGGTAGATGATTAAAGGAGTATATTAATTTGGTACTTTGAATCTTTAGATTTAAATTTTCCAAAAATTCTTTTTAATCCCTGCTACTCTGTATAATCACTTTAGAATAAGAATTAATTTGTTTTACAACTATCTTTTGAAATGTTTGAATGCCCACTTTATTTTTTTTTAATTTAGTTCAAATTTGAATTCTTGACTTTGATTTCTTAAATCTTTTGAATTTGTCATCAAATTGAATTTATTTGACTTCGAGAAATATGGGTTGTTACATGATGTTTCTTTGATCCCTGCAGCTTGCCTTGGATGTAAACTCATCAGGAAAGGAGATGCCACCTCCCTATGTATACTTGCTTATTGACATGGGCTTCCTGCATCCCTAGCCACCTGGGAGACATTTGAAACAACACCTCCCAACCACAGCTTGGCGACAACCTGCCGCTTAAGGTGGGGGGGGGGGGGATGTCATGCCCTAGGCCACTCCATCAGAGGCTGGTAGCGTATGTGTGTGTTTGTCCGCGTCGAGTGTGAGTTGTACTGAGTAAAAACATTGTTGTGCTGCGCTATATAAGCAGCACCCGGTGGTGGTGGGACCAAAAACGACAAAGAGAACAAACTTATCCAGCTTTCCCCTCTCTGTTCTTCCTTCTATTCTTCCCCAAATCCCCATCGATTCCGGTCGAGCATGAGCAGAGCTATGCTGAATCGTTCTAAGGATCAAGTGACCAAGAGAGGGGTTGAATTGGGCACTCACTAATTTTAACTTTTCTATATCTTACCGCCAACTAAGGAGCTAGCACTCAATTTCTAGCAAACTAGAGATAAGATAACACTCAAGAAACAACTTAATATGCTAGAAGCTATCAACAAAGAACACTAGAGCTAGGCTAAGAATAAACAAGAACAACAATCTAGTCTAGAAAGATAAACTAAAGACAGGGCTAGGAGCTAGCTATATAAAGGATAGCAAACAAGGTAAACTAGCTAGAAGCTAAACAAGGCATCGAGAAACTCCTACACATGCTAGTTATGATACGAAAGTAATCAAACAAGACGTACTAGCAGAGAACCACCATGAGTAACCTATCAATACTATTTGCATGAATAAAAAAGCGAAAGATAAATGACAAGTAGTAAAGAGAGAAGGGAGGCTCAAGATTTCTTTTCTCAAGATCTCAGAAGGATGGCGTCTTCTTCTACTCCTCGTTGAACCACTCCCGTCGAAGTCTTGGTTCACTCCCGAAGTGAAAATATCGGGGGCCCGACTGTCACACACAATACCCAAGCGCTAAAGCAAGCCTCTAAGGTTCGAGCGCTCACTCTTGGTATCCCTTTCAAACGGAGGACTCGAAACTGCTCACAAACTTGTGACGTCTTCCACAAACGCACAGAAGCTCAATCACCAACTTCTAACCGGTTTAAGCTGCCATAAACCAAAAGTAACAAGCCTTATCACTCCTCTCTAGACTCACAAGCTCTAGAAATGCGTGGATGTTGTAGTTACTCTCCCTTTAGCACTAAAGATCTTCTAATCTTCCACTTGTGCTCTCTTTAGTGGCCCTTGGCTCTCATAAGATGTTCCCTCAATTCTTCTGGCCATTGGACATCTTCTCTTGGGCTAGCACATAGCTATATATAGGCTGCCAACTCCGTAATTGCCATTTATAGCCATTATCAAAAAAGCTGACTGCGTTTTCCAATCACCGGACTGTCCGGTGACCACCTTTGTCTTGGGCTCTAAGAACATCCTCTTTGGACTCCATCTTCTTCTAGTCATTAAACTATCCAGTCACCTCACCGGACTGTTCGGTGACCAACTCCTTTGATGATTCAATCGCTTACAACCTTCTCTGAAACATGTAGCCTTTATAGTCATCAGACTATCCGGTGACCTCACCGGATTGTCCGGTGTCTATTTCTTCCACTTTTTCATGCCAAAAACTCCTCTTCGAAATTCCACATTCTCCATAGTCACTGGACTGTTCGGTGATCATTTTATCCACTGAAACAGCCGATTTCACCTTCTTTAAGAATGCTGAAACTTATAGTCACAAGACTGTCCGGTGATATCACAGGACTGTCCGGTGACCTATTTCGAAGCTAAAACTTGAATTCTTCACTTCCATCTTGTTTCCAACTTCCATTCACTTGCTTCCTCATCTTATGCTTTGTCACCTTAGTGTCATTGGCGACTCCTAGAGCATTCAAACACTCTAAAACTCACGAGACCGAAGAGAAATGACTCAACCTCTTAATAATACCAGTTTCTCTTATAGACTTAAAGCCTACACTAAGCCACACTTGGCTCTAGCTCATCCTTAACCTTGATCTACCTCAAACCGCGACGCTCCATTAAAAGTCTAATCACTATATGAATCGTCGATCATTGTCGAGAAAACCAACTTGAGATTCTTAAGATAAGTATATGTTAA
Source organism: Zoysia pacifica (assembly GCA_001602315.1). NCBI lineage: Eukaryota > Viridiplantae > Streptophyta > Magnoliopsida > Poales > Poaceae > Zoysia > Zoysia pacifica. The sequence continues at coordinate 60,969 of BCLH01001585.1, read as the reverse complement.
TCTTATATCCAACAAGTTAGTTCATAGTTCTCACTCAATCACCAAAACATTCATACCTTTAAGGTTTTTAATACTTCAAAGGTCATAAAGCTTACAATCATAACATATAGCGTGTAGCCTTGTGTCCTGTATCACTTCATGGGGTATTTGCTCAAAACTTACTGGTGACTAGAGACAAGCTTCGAATAAAGAAAATGCAAAAAGAAAGAAAATGGAAAGCATTGTCCATCTACCAGAAGTAAGGTTCGCAAAGTACCCAAGAATGCATAACATTCTAAGTTCCTAATATGCTAAGATATCTATCATTCTCATATCTGAAGAGCATATCTGACCATCTTGGAGAATCCATTCATTGTACGTATTTGCCCGGTAGCTATATCAGCACAAAAAAGAAACAAAATTAATCCAGGCAATCAATAAAGAATATTCACATGTTACAGCAACATCTGTATAAGAAATAGTTCAAAGCCCGGTGAGAAAATAAACAAAATATATTATAAGCAGAGATTATTTAACTTACTAATCAAACATCAGATGTAGCTAAACTAATTCAAAACTAAGGAAAGCTCCACACGCAACATCAGATGTAGCTTGTGATCCTTAGCAACAAAATAAAAAAATTTTGCGTCCCTTGCACAGTAGCGAGAAGACCAATAGGATCTGAATCATACAACGCACTATCAACACAGGGGCTAATTAATCAGCCAGAGATTATACAAATCAGAACAGTTCAATATCTAATCACAGAATCTAACAGTAGGAAACAAGGAGAGTCTGCCCCTTAAGCTCGCCGCTAGATCCATCCGCTGCACTGAATGAGAGAGAGAGAGAGAGAGAGAGAGAGAGAGGTGAGTATAAAACATGGAGGAAAGCCGGGGAGGCAGTGCTTAGGTCCAGGGACATGTGCACTTCATCTACCACTGCAACGATAGCACCAGAACTACAGCGGGGGGCGGGGGGCCAAGCACGCGACGCACCTGTGGAGGTCCTCGTGATGAGGAGCGACGGGGAGTGCAGGGAGGAGGCGATGGCCCTGCATATCGACGGCGCAACAGCGTAGCTGGCCCCGACCAGAAGACACCTTCGCCTGCCCTACGCCGACCAGCTCTCGACCCGGCTGCCCCTTGACTCGGTGTGGTGGCGATGAAAGGTGGGGGCGGCGCTGTCGCTTGGGCCGGGGCGACGCGTAGGCTAGGTGGCGCGGGGACACGGTGAGTGGCGGCCGGCTCTCTATCGATCCGGAGGCGAGGGGGAGGGGGCGGTGCTGGGCTGGGATCGCTAGGGTCGGGACCGGGAAGGGAGGATGGGTAGTGTGCGGGACGGGGATGTCGATCTCTAATTTTAAGTTGCAGTTAGAAGAGATTATATTACCAAATGAGCTGATAAATACATGTCTTTTATGCAACGGCTAATAAATACATATCCCAAATATAATATATTAAATTTATGTTTTTATCTATCTACATCAGCGACAACTATCTAAAACATGTCTTTGATATACTCACATCAGTGACGAATGCTAAATACACGTCTATGATGTACCACATCCTGCTAAAGCATGTCTTTGATGTATCTCAGAGACCGTTGTTTAATGCACGTCTGTGATTTATCTATATCAACGATGTCTCTCAAATGCATGTATTTAATATAATCACATTAGCGACCACTGCCAAATACACGTCTTTGATATATTCACATCAGTGACAGCTGTAGGATCCCTGTCTCTAATATATCATTAGTGATGATTTTTTATATGATATCACTAATAATAGCGTCTCTTTTGTATCAATTTATGGTAGTGAATTGTTCTTATAGATTGAAATAATCTTCAACCGACTATGAGCCTCTGTCTTATACACAGAAGGAATGGTCTTATCTCGCAAGACAACAAATCTCACGAGTTAGAGAAGAAATTAGAATCAATAAGCTAAAAACTTTTCTAAATCAGCATTACTATAGTCTTCGGTAAAGTGCTGGACATTTCGGTGACCGAAGTCTCCAGTAAAGTACTGGATGTTCTGTTATGTAATTCTCTGAATTCGACATGGTTCATCGGACACTCGGCAACGTGCCAGACACTCCGATGAGCTGAGTGTCCGAACCCGAGAGGGCTTACCGGACACTCCGACGATGTGCTGGACACTCCAGTGGGCTAAATGCTCGAACTCAAGAGAGGTTACCGGACACATCGGCAACATGCCGGACACTCTGGTGGGCTGAGTGTCCGAACCCGAGAGGGCTTGCTGGACACTCCGGCAACATGTCTGATACTCCAGTGGCCCTGTGATTTTTGGGTGTCAACATATCCACTCTGTTTTTTTTATGAAGTTTCTACTCTATAAAATATTTAAACACCCAAAAAATCTTTATGGGCAATGTTTTTTTTGACTCATTAGCTATTGTATTTAATTTTGACAACGATGTTCTTTACATCAGCCACTTTTTTTCTTACGCTTATTGCCATACACTTGGATGATATTTTTTCAAGTATCAGTCGTTAAGGGCCCTAGATAGTGATTCTTCGCGAACATTTTTCAATATGTATGCATTTTCGACGATGACTTTTACTGTTTAGTATAGCCCTTTCTAACTAGGAGACTATTTTTCGAACTTGTTGCTTCTTGAGCCTACAGGCAAAATAGTTTTTTCAAACTAATTCATCCACCTGAAAAGTTTTGACTTTCACTTTCTTATTGTAGGCTCTAGCAACTTTAACCTTATCTCTCTCAATTTCTTTCAAAGCATTTTAAATGCTTATCGGTGATTTCATCGATATTATCTAGCATTAGAGTTCTATACTCATCGGTGTGATTTTATTTTGTTTGGCTAACCTTAGAACTCCTAGATTTACCTCAACTGGTAAAACGGCCTCTTGTCTATACACAAGTTCATAGGGCGTTATCTTAGTTGCCCCATGTTTAAATATCCGATGAGCCCACAATGCTTCCGATAAGACTTCATGCCATCTTTTGAGATGGTTTTCTATCTTTTTTTTAATAAATTTAATCAACGTTTTGTTACTAGACTCGGCCTGACCATTAGCCTGAGCATAATATGGAGATGAATTGAGTATCTTAATTTCGTAAGATTCGGCAAACTTTTTAACATTACCGGGTAAAGAAAGTACCCTGGTCGGTAGTTAAAGTTTGAGGTACGCCGAATTTATGAATAATATGCTCGGTAAAGTTTGTGTGTCATGTTCTTGAGAGCCACCGCTTCGGTCTATTTGATGAAGTAATCTGTCGCGATCAATACAAAACGATGTCCCTTCGAAGACTAAAATATATATTTACCCTATGAAGTCCAATCCTCATCTTCGAAATGGCCATAGTTTTATAATGGGGTTCATTATAGCTGCGGGTGCCAATTGAATGTTTTCAATTTTTTGGCACTCTTCGCATCCTTTATAGTATCGATAACAATCGGCAATCATGGTTGGCCAATAGAATCCGGCCCTCCTCAACAACTATTTCATCTTTGTAACCAATTGATGCGTACCACAAATGCCCTCATAAACTCCCCCATAGCTACTCTAGCCTCATCATCACCCAAACATTTCAAAAGAAAATTATCCCCCGTTCGGCGATATAAGTCACCATCGATCATAGTATATTTAATAGCCACATGCCGAACCTTCTTATCTACACTTTGAGTTGGGCGTATGAAATTATGGATGACTTCCAATCAAATGATTCCGTACTATCACGGTTTAACGTGTTAGCGTCTGAACGGTCTAATTCCAACATCTCAAGCATCGGTTTTTTATTGACTGAAAATCTACCTTTACTAACATTGTAACCTGATACTTGTTGAGCCAACTCATTGGCCTCACTGTTTTCTAACTAGACACATGATGTATGTTGAATTCATCTATTCTTCTAATGACGTCTATGCATTTATCTAAGATAGCATTCAATGGTCTGTCTAAGCATTAAAAATTTTCAGAAATTTGTTGCACTACTAACAACGAATCACCGAAAGGCTCTACATGTTTAACCCCCATCGGCTCCAACATCTCTAAACCGAACAACAATTCTTATATTCGGCTTGATTATTAGTGCAATTATACTCTAATCTGTTTGAAAATTCAAAGTATGCATCATGAGGACATACTAAAACCACACCAACACCTTGACCCTCTTTACAAACCGATCAATCAAAATATAATTTCCAAGAGGTAAAAGTAACATAAGCAATATTTAGATCATGTTCTAGATCAATCCGATGTTCAACAATAAAATTAGCAACAATTTGATCTTTCATGGATTTCAACGATTCGTAAGCCAAATCATTTCAATCAATGCATAAGCCCATTTACCAAACCTACCACTAGAAATTATCCTATGCAACATATGTTTAATAACATCAGTTTGACAAGCAACCACACAAGTGCTAGATAGCAAATAATGTCTCAACTTGGTGCAAGCATGATACAAGGAAAAACATAATTTTTTGATGAGAGTATACCTTGTTTTCGCATCCACCAACCGTCGGCTCACATAGCTGATCACGTACTCCTTTTCTTCGACTTCTTGTGTCGAAACAGCACCAACCACATCATCTTCCGCCGCTACGTAAATATGAAATGGGACTCCTCCCTTAGGTGCCCTAAGCGCTGGTGGCGAAGATAAGTACTCTTTGATCTTCTCAAAAACTTCTTGTTGTTTTGCCCCCGAAGTAAATTCGGCTTCATTCTTTAGCCAAAGAATAGGCGTAAATGCATTAATCTTTTTCGACAAGTTGAAAATGAATTGCCTTAAATAATTCACTTTTTCTAAGAATCTTTACAACTCTCTGTTACATGTAGGCGCTTGCACGTTCCTAATTGCTTCTATCTTCTTAAGATCTACCTCTATGCCCTTTTCATCAATTATAAAGCCTATATACTTTTCTGCCGATACACCAAAAGCACATTTGAGCAGCTTCATTTTCAAACCGAAACGACGCATTCGGTCCAAGACAAGTTGCAAATCGGCCAAGTGAGAATCTAAAGCAGCAGATTTGATCACCACATCATCTATGTAAACTTACATAGTAACACCAAGTAAATCCTAAAAGATAAAGTTCATGGCTCTTTGATATGTGGCAATAGCATTCTTTAATCCAAAGTCATGACAACCGATTCAAACAATCCTACAAAATCGGGACATCTAAAAGCAGTTTTAGATATATCCTCTTCGGTCATGAAGATTTAGTTATATCCCGCATTACCATCAAGAAAGCTAATAACTCGACGGCCGAAAGCATTATTAATTAACATATCGGTTATGAGCATAGAATATTTATCTTTAGGAGTGACTCTATTTAAATTTCTAAAATAATGCAAACTCCAATCTTACCGGTGTTCTTCTTTTCCACCGGCACGATGTTGGATATCCACTACGCATACCTGCAAGGTCTTATGAATTTCGCTTGAAGTAATGGTTAATTTCTTCTTTAATCCGATCATGCATATTCGGGTTAAACCTCCTTATCGATTGCTTAACAGGTCTAAAACTAGATTTTATCGGAAGCCGATGTTCAACTAACTCTCGGCTCAACCCGAGCATTTTATTATAAAACCATGCAAAACAGTTCACATATTCTTTTAGTAAACTGATTAACTTCACCTTATAATTGGCTTTCAGATTTTTGTTTATATAAGTTTTATCATCGCTGCCAAAGTTCACCTCCTCATGAGGATCGGCCGATGTGAATCTTTGTCCTAGCTTATTCATACTCGTGGAGGAGGAGACCACAGCCCCAGAGGAGTTTGAGACTGAGGCTCCAGCGAGAGCACAGCTGAGAGCTGGGAACACTGAGGCTTAAAGTCAGGCCGAGACTCCGACCTCTCGTGCCACGCTTGACCCTACACTTGCTGCCAAGTTGGATGCTATTCAGGTAGAGCAGAGGAGGTATCGAGAGGAGCAGGATGAGCGGATACGCAGAGAGAGCCAAGTTCGAGGAGAAGATTCGACTCGAGAGCCTCTAGATTGAGGAGCGGCTACGAATGGAGAGAGAGCTCGCAGAGGAGAGGAGACGGCAGGACAGGAAGTTCTATGAGAGGTCACAGTGCTCTCAGTTGGAGATGGCAGCGACAATATCTTATATGTATGTTGGCTTCGGAGCTATCGCATCTTATCTCAAGGGGATCGATATGCCATCACTTTCTATATTTTTGACGACCACGCTACCGAGTCTCTTGCCTTCACAGCTCCAGCCTACAGCACCTCAGCCTCAGTACTCTTCAGTGCCAGCATTCACTTCTGAGTTGCAGAGCCAGGGCCAGCAGCAGCAGTCCACATTCTCTACACTATTCTCAGCCCTGCTTTCACCTTTTGTACCTTTTAGGAAAGCCAACACAGCTACAAATACTGGAGGAGTTAGTGTACCTGTCACTTCATCTTAGTTCTCCCCAATTTTCTCGTACTCCATGTCAGTTCTATTTGCTTCAGCTGAGCCGAGAGTGTCAGTACCGACATTGGAGTCAGGGACAGCAGTCGGTAGTTCTCCGCTTGCTCCGAGAGCTCTTTCTTTCAAGGCTACCATTGCTGACTCAGTTTTGACAGAGCCACCACCCGAGGCTTCAGAGACAGAGCCTGCAGCCACCACAGCTGAGCAGCCCAACATTTCAAATGCAGCTATCCTGGTCGAGGCCGGATACTCAGCAGAGGAGGCAGCTTAGACCCATGCCAGCACAGATCAGCCAGCTTCAATTGATGGCAAGGAGTCTTCCCCAACATCTTCTTTAGACTTGAGCGCATTTGATGATGTTGAGCAGCCGAGAGAGGATCAGTCAGCAGCAGCAGCTCAACCAGCAAAGGAGCAGCCACAGCCTGTCACTGCACCTAGCTCTTCAGCCGCGCAGAATTAGATCTTCTATAGGAGTTTGGGTGAAAGACATGAGGTGTATCGCTTTTGAGGGCTAGCTATCTAGGGGAGGCCGTGGATGGGTAGCTAGGGCTTTGGATTCTTGTTTGACGGATTTCTTAGCTCTTTTGTGACATTTTGATGAGCATGTTTTCTATTCGACTCTTTTAGCTCATTTAAATGCTCTTGGTTTTTGAACTAACCCGGTGGATTTAATTGTATGGCTCCTAGTGTTGTGATTGTTTTGCAGATTCCTTTGTTCATGTGTGCTCTCGATCTATACTCTGTCGTGAACGTACCTTTGTTTATCATGCCTTCTCCTTCTCTATTTGCTTCCTCGGTGCCATCTTTTTTATGATTAGATGACAAAGGGGAAGAGGGATCTACCAAACAAGGGGAGAGCGAAGCCTCCAACCCATGACAAAGGAGGGAAACTCTTGCAAAAAAATTTTCTAAGGAGTCATCAAGGTAAGGGGTAAGTGTTCTTTTGAGATACGTTTTATTCTCTATCTTCTTTCATCTCGTTTGAGCCTGTTTGTGAGTACTATAGTTGTTATCAATCACAAAAAAGGAGAGATTGTTAGCTTCATGACCTTTGAAGTCTCCTAAAAAGTATGAATTAATTTTGGTGATTGAATGAACACCATAGGTAATGGTTGTAATTGTAGATACCACCCTGCTAATTCTACATCAACATGGTACGCTTTCTCGGTGGATGACAAGGACGATCTCTAGAATAGGAGTTTTCGAGCATCAGAGGACCAAAGCTAAGAACTAGCTAGAGAGTTCAAAGGAACACTGGTATTATTAAGGGGGGTAAGGTCATTTGTTTCCTGTTATACAAGTGTTAGAGGGTGTGAATGCTTTTTAGATCCTCAGAAAGCACTGAAGATGGCAGAGAAAGTGAAGTCGAAGACCGAAGATCAAGTTCAGTCGAAGAAGCAGTCACCGAATAGTCCGGTGAGCCAGGATTTCAGAGTCCAGAGAGAGGTGCTCTCTGGAGTTGCTGCAGAGAAGACACCGGACAGTTTGGTGTGGTAGTCACCGGACAGTCCGGTGAGGTCGAAGCCGAAGTCTAGAGAAGATGTTTATGAGAGTCTAAAAGTGAAAGTCATCGAACAGTTCAGTGAAAGTATGTCCTATGGAATAGATTCTAGAGAGGGTGTTTTCGTAGCCTAGGAGGAGGAAGGGTCACCGGACAGTTTGGTGGTTCAGTCATCGGATAGTCTGATGACTGCATCAGCTTTATGACATCACATCCTAATAGTTGTTTCTGGGCTTGAAGCCTATTTAAACCATAGAGGGGGACATTTTCCAGGTGCTTGCGGTCTGAGAAGCTAGAGAAAACTTGTGAGAGGCCAACGGATACCACCAAGAGAGCACATTTCAAGATTGAAGATCTTTGGTGCTAGCAGAAGTGTAATAGGGAGTATTCATACACTTCTATATGTTGTAGGGCTTGAGAGGAGATATTTGTCTATTACTCTTGGTGTGGGCAGTCTAGACCGGCTAGAGTCGATGATCGAGCTTTCGAGGAGATTGTGAAAGACATCACCAAGTTTATACACGGTTTCGGGTCTCTCGCTCGAAAGGAACACCAAGAAAGAGCGCCCGAGCCTTGCAGGCTTGCTCTAGCGTTTAGGTATTGTGTGCGACAACCGAGCTGCCGATGACTTCACTCCAAGAGTGAAGCGTACCCTTGTGGGCATTGTTTCGAGAATGATGAGAGGAACCAAAACTCTGCGGGAGTGATTCAACGAAGATTAAGAGAAGGCGCCTACCTTCCATGACCTTGAAAAAAAATCACTGAGCACTCTCTATCTCACTCTGTTTACTTACCGCATTTACTTACTGTTGAATAGTGTGATAGGTTGTTTTTTATTTCCTTTTGATGGCTATCGTACTAGTGCTTGCTTGTTGTTATTATTTTTCCACTAGCATTGTGAGGACTTTGGGCCTAATAGACTTGCATAGGTTTGCTTCCGTTGCGATCGAGTCTTATAGTTTAAGTTCGTAACGATATTAGTGCTATAAGTCCATTGATTCAACCCCTTCTCGATGTCCTTATTCTTTCAGGGGCCCCACCATCCATGCAAGCAAATAGGTGTGACACGCCCTGTCTCTCATCTGGTGTGCCACCGCCTGCCATCAGATGCTCTGCTGCCATGTACCTCTTCCCGTCAGGTGCCCTCCTCTGTCCAATCGACGACACCGTTCTAATTGAATGGCACGCTGGTTAGGGTTAGGGGTAGGCAAGAAAATTCTATTCCTTTTTGTCAACTTCATTCCTTTTATTGGAATCGGGTAATAAAAAATGCTGTTGTTTTGTACTGCTTTAACTTTGCGCTCTCACCGTAACCAACTATTGCTCATCTTATACTCTTGTTGTTGTTACCATTACTCCTTTGTTGACACCTTCTGGTGGGGTCCCAGTGTTGCAGTTTCTGGTATTCTTCAATGGCACCGATTATCATGACCGGGCACCTTAGATGCATCTTCACATATGTGGTCTTCGCCCCTGGAATTTTCTCATGGGTGAGTTCCTATCTCCCGCTTGCCCTGCTTCTGTTGCAGCACATGTCTTTCCAGAGGGAGCTATAGATTATTAGAAAAAGAAGCTTGCTAGGATCACAATGATGTCTTGGCTTCCGCTAAGTCTCTGCTTGCTGCTTCCATGATGTGGTTGGATAAGGATGCTCGTGGTACTGCTCTTATTGCTACTAGTATGGATGACCGTTTTGTAGCAAAGATTATTGACTTTGACATGGCATATTAGGTTAGTCAAAGTCTATTGTTGCTCTTTGCTAGGAACACCAACTGCGACAGGGAGATGCCTCATTGGATGACTTTTGTGGTTAGGTCTCCACCATCTGATGTCAGCACATGTAAGTCTTACAAAGGTCAGTAAGTTGCATTAGAAGTTTATCGCCTCTATTAGTTTTGACCCGGCTATGTGATGTGTTTCAGCATCTATGTGCTCAACTACTTGCTCATCATCCTTGTATTTCTCTGAAGGAGGCTCTCGCTACAGTTCAGATGAGGAGGCACATCTTCGTATTATTGGTTTGCTTCATTCTGCTTTGTTTATTCAGTCTGCTTCACCCCCAATTGTCTCTGGAGCTTCAGCACCTTCTGGTAGTATAAGGGGCAGCGGTTCATTGTGATCAGTGGTACAAATGGACATATTTTGGAGTTTTGCTTCAGGATGAAGAAGGAACAGGCTCGGTATCTCACTCGCATATCTAGAGCCCAGCATCTCTACTGAACAACACCTTCCGCTGATCATCATTCTTCATAGCGTTCTAGAGGTTCGTATTGTAGGTTCTCAGACGAGTTCAGCGACTGAGACACACAAGTTTCTCATGTTGAGCGATCACCTTTCACTTCAGGTATTGATCCTTAGATTCTTGACTCGAGCGCTTCTTTCCATATGACTTCTCATAACTCTCATCTCTATTCTATTTTCTTCTCCTATATCTCTAACGGTTCATATCGTTGATGGTTCTGTTGGTATTTCTAACATCCACAAATAAATTTGCATGCGTATGGAATACCATTGTATCCCTTCTTTTAGAGTATTCAAAGGTTATCGAACACGAGGAACGTGTGTGTACTATCTTCTAACTTTCTTTGTACAAAAAAAAAGCAAGGATGGGGTAGAGGGATTCTCAAAGTGGACACAAGATCAATTCCTAGTGGGCACCAATTTTCTTCTACATCCACAGGCTGCTCCAGTCTCTAGCACTACCACATACCCAATAGTGGAGGATTACAAAACATGGATAGGACTCTCACCACCTGTCGCATACCTCTACAACCTATAGAGTATGCAATAAATAAAAGTAACCACTATCTTAGACACCACGTCTATGTAGTAGGTTACTACTTTAACCCCATGCGTATAAAAAAGGACTAAGATACTCTATGAAATAGAGCGATGAACCTATAAGCTTTAAGAATCTAATCTTATTAAGTCGACAAACTATGAGCATGCAATAGAATCATAAATACTTACTTCAAACAAGAAGCAATTGTAGATGTATAAGCTTGAAAATAGTGTCGACAGGCTCAACACTCGTCCCATTAACTCTCAGGAGCAGCACCAAAGTACAGTATTGGAGAAAACACAGACAGACCCGTGGCTCCACCCTTTGACTCTGGTTAGAGAGCATGATGGGGGATGATGTGGATATCACTCTATTAGATGCACACAATACTACTCTAATTACTATTGATGGTCTAATTACAAGAGCTCGTGCATGACAATTGAATATAAATATGAGGTCGTTCCTAAATAGATGTTTTCTCTTATTTGAAAATATATTGCTACCAAATAACTTTATCATGACTAGTTACATTGGAGAGGATCAAGATAAGCATAGAGAAGGACTTGGTGGTGCATAATACTAGGAAGAGACGATAGGTCACCTCTGTCACATGCACTTAATTAAATAAATCCTGAAAGTGTCTATATATTACACGCTACAACCTAATCCAATGCATACTTGCATGTGGTGCCGTACAGAATCCACGGAAACTTGTGCTACACATGCACCGATGCAGCGCAATATTTAGCCAGCATGGATATGGTTTAGAATGATATCCTTCTGAATCGAGTAGACTTCTTTATCTTCGGGTGATTAGTGTTCAGTGCTAGTTGTTCCCACCGGCCTGAATGTGTAATATCGTATTCGTACATAGGGATCTAACATTGCCCATTGTGGCGGTCACAACTCACTAGTCACCACAATATTATTGCCCGTTGTCCAAATCCAATGCAAGATTTTTTTTTCAATTGTTTGTTTACTAGCCGATGATAATAATTTACAAATAGAGGACTATGTTAAATTAAACAGACTAGGAGGAATTACTGGATAACACTAGTACTCTGCACGACACAGCTGGAGTGGTGGTCCTGCCGTCGTAGCACTCAAGAAGAAAGCGCTGAGGAAAAAAGATTGATAAATCTATCGTGGAGATGTAACATCCATTCATTAGCTCATTTTGTAGTAGCAACCTACCACCGTCAGTGTCAGAAGTGAACAAGTTTATTATTAATTCGGTACGTAAGAATGAGGAATATATTTAGTACTTCATCCGTTTCAAAATAATCTATAAAATGATATTTATTTTAGACCGAGGGAGTAGCTGTAAAGGTAGTGCAAGCGGTTGTATTGCATCACACTGCATACGTTTGCCATGCCATTGCCAACCACAAAATTTGTGAACAAAGCAACGTGTGCGTAGAGAAAATTTTGTGCATCTAGCATTCCATAGAAAAGGCAGAGGCAGCGCCATAGCCGCCTTCCATAGAAAAGGCACGTTAGGACAGCAGACAGTCAAAAGTAACGATGCATTTTAACGATGGTCGGTTTTGAGCTACTCTAGGTTATCTCGACCGGTTCACAAGCAGACGACGCACGGCCGGCCTGAAAAAACTAGTCAATGACTACTTCAAAAGGAACAAGACGGACGCTTCGTTTTCCCAGCGGTTCAGCTCCAGTTTCTATTGTCTCCTTTCCGGCAAGAACGAGGTTACAGATGATACCATTCTCTTTTATTATTATTATTTTTCAAAGACACCGGCATTTTCTGTAGGTGTAAACATGTTTGATGGATTCCTACAATGAAATGCTTGGAGTCAGCAGTCTACTAATTTGTCCAAAAGGATTTCAAGCACAAGTAATTTCTTACCCATTATCTAAAAAAAAAGTAATTTCTTACCAGAAATCAGGGTTCAGCTCCCAGTCCCAGTTTTGATTCGACCGTCCAATCTAGTGTCAGTCGATCGGACGGTTACTAGACTATCTTTGATATATTGTCTCCCATCTTGAACACCTTTTATACAGTATGTTGTCTCCCAGCTTAAGCCTGCCTATACCACGAACGACAACTGTAATCTTAAACTACTCATGGCGGCTCTATAAAGGCGACCCATGTGATGGAGTGAAGGAGCATTCAGATGAACAAAGAACGAGAAGACATGGCATGGTATTGACTTGGCTCATCTCTCTGCCGCGGCAGCAGACGGCACCAGCAGCCCGAGGTGAGCCGAGCCAATATCACTTCATGTCCTCCACCGTTCCGTGACTGCAAAACTGTAAGTTCATCTTCAAAAACTCTTACTGGTTAGTACATTGGAAGGTCCTTCCTTGGTTTCAACAGACTGCGAAACTGTAAGTTCATCTTCCAAAACTCTTTCTGATTATATTAAAAAGTTCTTCATTGGTTTGGACGGACACCATATACCTCCTCCAGTGCTTCCCGAGAGAAATGAAGATCAGCTGGGAGACCTGACATAGCTGTAGCTTTGTGATGTTCTCTTGGAAAAATATTCTGTTCCTTGGAGAGCTGTCTTTTTTATTGGCTCTCCACAAAACCTTTTTTGCTAGTTCACCACAAAGTCTTTTCCACTGATTCTTTTGTGTGTGCGTTATGTGATAATACAATGGTTGACTTTATTCTTTTGCGGTTTGCAAAGTGAAAGGAACAATAGGTAGGAAACAATTATGTGTAAAGAATTTACCATAATTATTGAGCAGTTAGCCTTATCGCTTGTCTGCAAGTTGACCCAAGCTTTTTAGCCAGTGGCGGAGCTAGACAAGAATTTTAGAGAGGGCCACATAAATATGATAAATTTTTTGGGTAAAAATATAGCCATATGCATCAAAATTTTACTGGTCATACACACATACATATATCAAACTTAAATTTACATCAAATTTTTTTGTGTAAAATGAGCGATGCCATATTTTTATTTTAGTTTGACTTTCTTGTTGCTAGAAGCTACGTTCTTTTAAATTTTAAGTTTAACTTAACGTTGATTTACCAGAAAAATACGCCATAAATTTAAGAATAATATGATTAGAGGTTTACTAATTTAGTATTTCTAGCTCCTTTAAGTGAGCTAGAGCCATGGCGGATCTGATCTCGTCCGTCACCAGTGGGTGAGACCTGGAGTCACCCTTCATCATCTAAAACCTCGCCAGAAGGGTGAAAATAGAGTAGGTGTTATCTATCTCTTGAGTGCTCCTGCCTTTCTGTTTCACACTCCTTAAGGTAAATAGATGAGAATGAATTAAACGTCTGAATCATTTCGTTTCCTAAACTGTTTTTACTAGACATGTTAGATAAATCAGACAATTGTTTAAGCCATTTTTAAGTAGGCAGTTCAGTTGAATCTTTTTCTCAGAATGAATATGAATTTTTACCTTGTGAAGCTCAATACATGCTGAAGCGAAGTCCCAAAGTTAGTGGGGGCCATGGCCCCTGCCTCCCCCCGGACCCCAACTTCCGCCACTGTATTTAGCCCTCCAAGTCAGAAATATATGGATCTTGCATACGTAATGCCATAGATCTTCAATCAGGCCTGCACTTTTATCACTTTGGAACGTTATAGCACTTTCTGTCCGGATATCAGCTATTAATTTCGTTCTTCTCTATTGACTCAGTTTTAACTAAAATTGATGCAGCACAGAACTTACGTGTGAACAAATTAAGCATTATTATCGTTTCCCTATTCGCTTGTTGATCAGACATGGTACTATTTATCATCGATGTCTAAGCTAATCTTATGATATAGAGCTGGAACGTTCAAGCATGCATTGCCTCAAGATCTACCTTTTTCTTTCTGCGACTAAGATCCACCTTAAAAGTGTTTTGAATGGATAGAGCTATAATTTAGCTACTCTCTTTGTTTTAAATTATAATTCATTCTGGGCTCTTCAAGTTTTTCTAATTATAAGTCATTCTTACTTTTTGATACAATTTTTTTTCTAATATATCTTCAGTATATTTTTTTTCTTCTGATTTTCAGAACATCCCATTTTTTTATTTTTTTTATTTCTATGCTCAACTCTAAAAACACTTATAAAACAGGACAGAGAGAGTACTACGGTTTCACTTTTAGCCATAGCAATAGTGAAATTATAAATGTGGCCTGCCTCCGTTCAATAAACAAATTGTTTTAAGTTGCTCTCCTTAAGTTTGGCTACTAATATGTACTTAGTTCCAATGTCCGTGCTAGTGCTACGATCTAAAAAAATATTAACTTAAAATATAAAATATATATCTTATATGTATGTGAAAGCTCAAGATATGAGAGATCTAAAAGAGTTCATATGTTAAATTTGTAAAAAATGTATGTGAAGATATTTCATCCTTTATATTTGACCTCACACATCTTTGCAAATAAAAAAAAAGTATGAGAATGAACGCTAAACACTACAAGTTCCTGATCAAACTTCAGCTCAATCAGAATTCTTACGCAGATTTGTTTCCATGCATAAGCACAAGGGAACTCACTTATATTCACATCCTAGCACCGATAACGATTAGAACCTCAATCCTGGAAAAGGCGTGCACAAGGAATACACTATGCAAGCGATGGCGATCTGGCAAGTTGTTTCTGAATAAACTAAGCGACTCACCTTGCCGTTCGAGTCCGACGAACTGGAGGGTTCGAGCTCAGGTTCCTGGCCACAGCTCCTGAGAGCATTTGCTGATTCTCGCTGCGTTCCACTTGTTAGCACAGGGAAAGAATGAGAAGGAAGAAGAGGCGACGAGCAGAGGAAGGCATGGCCGCTTGGGGAGGAAGAAGGAAACCTCCAGCGCCTTGGCCTTTATCGATAGCCTAATCACGCACGCACGCACCCACTCGCTTCCTGAGACTTCTCGTACTGAGCTATACAACGCCCATGACTCGGTGCAGAGCGGCCTGGAGAAGCAACGGTAATAGTCCCACCCCAGGCAAATCAAGCTTGTAAGCAACGGCGCCAATCAGTTCCAGCTTTGTGAGGGGGCCAAAGAACTTGAATGCCAGCTTGTGATGTCCCGAGCAGTGAGAAAAGACTAAACGTTGAGCTCAAGCTTGAGGAACACACAGTCACCCGGCTGAAAATGGTGTTCGGATAGGCGTTTATCGGTCTGGGACTTCATGTGATGTTGAGCACGTCGTACGTGTTGTCGAACTAGATTGGTCATCAAGGAACGCTCCTAATGATGCAGATAGTGAGGACGAATTGACTGATGCTCTGTCAAAGCCAAAATGAGCAGGTGCGTAAGGCGAGAAGTAGCTATCTAATTCACGGCCCAAGTAAAGTGAAGCATCCACTTTACTACCTAACCACGTCATCTTATTTGAATATATATAAAATAAATATATAATTAGTAAATCTTAATCGGGTCATGCTTTTACCACCCATTGGGCCGACCCTCGGTCCAAGCAAGGTGTGAGGTACATGAAAAAGTCCAACTCCTATAGCTTATACATGGGTAAACCATAGTTCCATATTACTAGTTCAAAGAGAGATGAATCAACTTAAATAGTCAGTCATATAAAGTATAGTAATCTCGAGTTAATTCTTTTACGCGAAGTAAAGACAAAAATTTAAACGGACTGTGTAGATAAGGTCCACGCAGCATATGTGTAGATATGAGCCGTATTTGAGCTCGACGAATGGTCAAAGTTAATATTAAAAGTCAACAGTGACAACTATTAAACAACGGAGAGTATAAAACAAAAATATAATTAATCAATTATAATCAGGCCATACCGGTGCCGCCCGTTGGACCGAACCCATGGCCAAGCACAACTCGCAGCATACGTCACACCACCACAGCACGAAATGTACCGAGCCATGCCGTGCTTGGACCGAGTTATTTTTTTTCATACTTCAGACAGTGGCGGAGCGGGAATCCAAATAAAGGGAGGCGGACTGCTACAGTAGCTTCTTCCATCTCTAGCTGGAAGAAATTTAACAGCCATAAACAGCAAGATGAGAGAGAAAAACTTGAAGCAGATCACTTTTATGTGCTGCTATCAATTAATCTTCACGTTTTTTATCTTGATTTTACATCTTTTGCCATTGCAGTGCACTAATTTTTTTAAAAAAAATTCCTAAATCAAGAGAGGCCGAGGCCCAGTTTCTCCATGAGGCTTCGCCCCTGACTTCAGGCCGGCCCACTTAGCCCGTCATTTGGACATGTCTATACACACTATGCGCCAATGACTAGGAAAAAAAACCTGAGGTAATCATGTTAAAAATATATTCCTCGCATAATGCTATATGATAGATTGATGTCTTTACTAATTGACACTGAATAAGTAGAACCATATATCAGTTTCATTACCAAAGTAACTTCAAGTGTCGATTTTTGCTTTATTTTTTAATTGGTAGCTCCCTGTGTCTTGAGCGGGAGTTAGGGGTCCTAATCCTGTCAAGAAAAAAGTTTCGTCACTGTATATAAACCACCTCTACTCTTATCTGCAGAAAGTAAAGGGAGCAATAGTTTGGTAAAAGTGTCGCACCTTACATCGACCTGTCCTAGTTCATCATCAAAAAATTAAGAAAAGAATATAAAAATTGGGGGTGTTCCGAGAATCGAACTCGGGACCTCTCGCACCCGAAGCGAGAATCATACCACTAGACCAAACACCCTTTCTTGGGATGCGTGCAATAAGTTCAAAATTTACTTTAATCCAACTTCAGTTGAGCCGACCCCCGGGGTCTCCGCGATCAAATTCCACTGACACGTTATCCCAGCTGCACGTGTGATTCGGCACAGCTCGCTCTCACAACGCTTCGTATCATCCGTCGTCTTGGTGTACACAGAGCTGCCGGCAGGATCGATGCTGTTCTTGCAGAGAAGCGCCGCGGCGGTTATCAAGCCGCCGGTGCCCGCCCTCGGCCGGCGGGCGATGGCCGTGGCGAAGAGGACCTCCCACGCCGCCGTCCACGGCTCGCGACCCCCGATGAACACGACCGTCGAGGTGAGTAGCTAAACATTGGCGGTAACCTGGTTGAGTAGTCCGGTTACGGAGCCAGCGCATGACCATAGCCAAAAAAATGGCCTGTGCATGCAGGGCAAGGTGGAGGCAGAGGAGGCCATCGAAAGTGGGAAGGAGGAGAGGCAGAATGGTGGAGAACAAGGTCGACGCGGCCCTTGGCCGCGGCTGCCGCTCCGACGACGACGCGAGGACCAAGTGACCGGCGACCGCCAGACACCGGCTGTTCCATCTGGTTTTGCTTTGTTGTGTTGCTTTCTTCCTCCTTGTTTTCGATGTTTCCAGACAGTAGAAAGAGAAAACAATAAAGTGACGGATCAAATGCCAAGTGTGTTCAAGCGGATATTATTGTGAATCCATATATTCATTTAGTAAAATTTACGTTAGTAACTATTGCGAATTAACAATATTTTATTTACGACTTAACAATTATTTATCCGCAAAGCTCACCGAACAAACAAATACTTTCGCAACAATACATAAAAGCATGCAATTTTATTATATTTATTTTACTTATACTAATTTGTATGAAGTTAATTATTTATTATTTAGAATATTTTTCAATAAATTTTAATCAAATTTGTTGAAATTTTATAGTGTGAACACAAAGTTTTAATTGTAGAGTACAACTTTAATTAAACTCAAGAACAAGAAAAAAAATCATGATTTTAAAGTTACTAATATTTTAAATTAATTGTATATATAATAATAAAATAATAAATTATATGTTGAGTAAATAAATTATTAAATTTACGACTAATTATTCAGCTCACGGGTGAATCGATACCCTCCCCACAACTTGAGCTGCAGCTCCAATGATACGAACACAGCAAGCTCTTGCTGCTTGCAAGCCTGTATGTTCGGCGGTTCGGATAACACAGGCTAAGCCATGTGGAGATGATCTATCGATCTGTCGTATCTAACGTCCGCGAAGGTGGACTATTTCACTTCTACAGATGGTTCCAGAATTATTTCATCTGCTATAAAGGTGTATAAAGGACCATCAAGTTTTTTGACACGACAAGCCTATGCTTGGTGGCAATGACGCGCGTTGCCATTACTCCTTCTGTTCTATAATAAATAACGTTTTTAACTTTTTAAAATCAACGTTTAACTATTCATTTAAAAATAAATAAATAAATTAAATTAAATTAAAGTACTTTAAATAACAAATCATTTCACAACAAAATAAATAATATTTTCAAAAAATTTTTAAATAAAACAAATATTTGAAAATCTAAAAATAATAGTTATTTTGAGATGAGAGAGTAATTGTATCCGAGGTAAAAGGGGGTTACGAAGGTGGTGCCGGTTCCGCTTTCGATTCGAACTGTGTCCAGGCTGAACCGAACGTGTGATTTGGTCGAGAGGATGCGGAGGCCCTACCAGAAAATGAGTGTAACCATCACACCCTGAAAGGAAAAGCAAAATGGATCCGGAGTTTAGACCGAAGCCGCTTTGATACTATTCCCTTTTTTTTTCTTGGCAAAGTAATTTTTTTTATTTTAACTATTGATAATAGAGAACTAATGATATGTATCATCTATAAATTATGTTATTAGTTTTATTATAAAATAAATTTTTGTAATATGTAACTCTTTACATTATAAATTAATTAGATATTGCTCCCTCCGTCTCAAATAATTGATGTTATCAATTTTTTAAAACTGTCATTTGACTATTCACGTTATTTATAAAAATTATAAAAATACAAAAATAAATAAGTCAAGTTTAAAATATTTTTAATAATAAATCATTTTACAATAAATAAATAATATCTTCAAAAAACATTTTAAGACAGAGAAAGTATTAGTCGAAGTTAAAAATACTTATATATATTGGAACGAACAGAGGTTGTATGATCTAACGCCATAGGTGCTAGGATTTGATACAGGTGGACATCGGATATATGAAATTGTCTCCAAACACCAGGGGATGATTACCGTTTCCATACTGAGGTTTTACAATCCAGGCGCTACTGTTCAAAAAACTGAATACACCTATTCAACAAAGAACTCACGTTCTAACAGGTAAATGAGTCGCGCAGAGTTACGCCAAAAAGGTTAGGTCGATGCGACGTTACTGGATAAGCAATATATTCCTCAGTAGCGCAATTAAAGGGCAGAACGTTGCATGTAGCTCCCGCCTGCAGTCTGGGAAAGGATCGGACCACTTTCAGCGTTTTTGACATGGCCTTTCTCTGCATTTCTAAATTAACAACTCATCATTTAGTGGATATATGTTAAAACCTTACAATTGCCCCAGCAGCGCAATACTTAACTGCATACCAGGTTAGCCCATATCTTACCGGATGCAAAAGTAATTTATGCACAACAGAAACCAAACCTCAATGGAACGTAACTGCTGAATTACATGATAATAAACTGCTGGTGGCCATCTTTGATCCTGAATCGCCCCTATCACCATTGCAATATTTATGATTACTAGATAGCCACTATGCACAACTTTGCCAGGCGCTGACTGATACTTGGCAGAGTGGAGCTTGGGTGTTATAGGCAAATCATATATAAAGAACTAGAAGGGGTTTTCCATAGTGTGTGAAAAAAGGTTTACCTGGAATAACATTAAAAATTAGTGACCAATGATTACCTGTCAGGCGTAATCATCCGCATCCAGATATGAAGTCACATGCCAGTCTTATTGTACTTTCAGCTTTTAGGTGATAAAAATAGCATCCAATTCAAAATGTTAAAAAAAGTTTGAGCATACCATATATCAAAAGATGTGCATGTAGCTCCTGCTTACGCAGGGTCTGACAAAGGATCCGACCACTTTGGTCTTTTGTATGCACCTTTTCCTTGCATTTCTGCAGAGGCTGTTTCCAAGTAGCATACCATATATCAAAAAACCAACCCCAAAAAAAAAAAGGAAGGGCAAATGATACCTACCTGAAAAAAAAATTTCCCATGTAAAAGACTGTAGGGTTCCAACAGAGCTGTTACAGCAGAGCAGGACTTTAAACAAGTTCGACACTGCAATAAAACCCATTGTACAATAATATATTGAATAGGAACATAACGGTCTACCTCATGATTGCCAACTGCGAATAAAATTATCTAAATGTTCAGCTAATGATCTGGACTTTCAGATCTTCCATAGCCATGCCTGCTTGGAGAACGTGACCTGCCCCTCATTCTCCCTCTGTCGTTGGACATATTACCACTCCTATATCTGTATCCATCTCTATCAGAATCCCTCCCATTTCTGTAGGAACTGCTTCTGTACTCTGGTCCTCTATCTCTATGATCATAGGACCTCTCTCTTCCACGGCTTCTTTCATAGTGACGATCACGATCATAGTCACGCTCCCCAGACTTTTCTCTCCTGGTATCACTACCCCTGCCCCCACTATCGTACTCCTTTTCCCGATAGCTCCTACGTTCATCTACTTTCTTCTCCCTAGCAAGCCTTTCTTCCTCCCTTGCCTTTTCCTTTGCAGCCTGCAAATTAGCAGGGAACAAATAAGTACATAATGAACTAAATAAATGCTAATACTTATAATGCACTGATACATCACCTTGTATTCCACCAAAAAATCCCTCACCATACCATAACCTATGTGCTGCTTGCCAGTCACATGCGACTGTGTCCTCTCAAGGGCATCATCAGAAACTAAGAAAGATCCACAAGTTTCACAAAGTTCCATCTTCTTCTCAAGCATAGCCATTTTGTTGTCTATCTGGCTAGTTAAAGATGTCTTCTGAGCATTTAGAACATCAACCTGCAAGAAAAGTTATTAAGAGAAAATTACACCAATTGGTGTCACGGAGCTTGAATATAGTATAATGAAAAAAGGAGGATTTTGCGCATCAATACTTGTTTCATAAGTGCTTCAGCCTCATCCACTTTACCAGCCTCACCAAGCTCCTCCACTTGCATCAACATTTTCTTGATATTTTCTTCAAGCGCAGAAAGCTGCTCAGTTTTCCGGATAGTATTTGGCAATGGAGTAGCAGCATCTTGAGCCAACCTATCTCGCCCACGTTTTATTTTTCTATCCAAATCCAGTACCTGCAACAAGATAAAACAAATTTAAACACTATACCAACTCAAACTGTGTTGCAAGTGCAAGTTATAACTCACCAATTTCTCACACTGTTGTGCAAGCTCTGCCTCAAACCTGCGCCTATAGCTATCATGCCTGGGAGATTTCTCAAAGCTGCACTTGCCCAGAGAAGCTCATATGAGATATACATGTACAAATAGACAGTTGTTCTCAAGTTTAGACAATGAAGAAATGACAGAACAGATCAGAATAATTGGCTCATAGCAATTTCTACAAATGAAACAGAAGCTTCAGAACTAGCACGATAAACAATTGATGCATCTTTCTTTTCCCACCCTGTACAGTTTTCCTGTTTTCACCTAATTTTCAGCAGTTAGGTAAATGTTTTCCTCTTAGTTTTTATGCAGCATTTATTGATCTTGTCTGTACTTCTTTTATAATCTAGGATGGACACACAAGTTATTAATCCTCCAAGACAAATGTTATGACCGGCATCCACTACGGCAGGCGCCAGCCAGCCGGCGCACAGGGGGCTGGTGCCACACCAACCGGTCCCACCTAGTGAATAAGATCGGCCACTATTATCCTTTCCCTATTTTCCCTCATTTAAGATAATCTTTTCTTTTATTTAGGATCTCTAATTTGTGGAGGTCATTTAATTTAAGAGTCGAGCGGATGGGATCAGATTCTCTAATATAGAATCCTTAGTTAGCCCGAGAGGCAATAAATAAGCTGTAAACCTCATTGAAGAAATCAAGCAGAAGCAGCACCTTGACTACCAGCTTCAACAGAAGCACCACCGCCTAGAGTCCCTCAGGCGCCATGTTCACCAAGGCGCCTTCTCGCTCTGACCGCCTTCCGAGGCCACGTCCTCCTCTCTTCTACCCTTACAATCTTCGCAGTCAGTCCTGTAGAAACCTTAGTTCTACCAATCTGGTATCATCGATGTCAGGTCCTCCGGCCACCACCTCCCTGCCACCGCCGCCCACCACCCTACCACCGCCATTCACCTCCAGCCCAGCGCCGATCACCATAGCGGCGCCGCCCACAGCCAAGCCCTACAACCCCATGACAAGAGCACTCGCCGAGATAAACCGCACCATGGCCAACATGGCCCTGCGCTGCTCCTCACTAACCTAGAGCTCCAGAAGACATCACCAGCCCCACTACCTATCCACCAGATCCCCATGCCACATTCACCCTCGCCGATCCCATCCATCCCTACGCCGACGACATTGGGGACGGTCTACACAACCTATCCTGATGTGCCACCCCACATGAGATCCAACGAGGCGCAAGCGTCGGCACCGCCTCGCTTCTACAGAGTAGATTTCTCCACATATGATGGATCCGAGGACCCTCTGAACTGGTTCAATCATTGTGAGCAGTTTTTCTGAGGCCAGTGTACCTTGGCCTCGAACCGAGTCTGGCTCGCGTCGTACCACTTGGTGAGCGCTGCACAGACTTGGTACTACGCCCTCGAACAGGACGAGGGCATGCCTAGCTGGGAGCGCTTTAAAGAGCTCTGCCACCTGCGATTCGGTCCAACTATTTGAGGCACATCTGGCTCGAGCATTTGAGCGACACGCTGCCGCCATGGCAGCCATCCCCGCGCCACGGGCGGTCCAGCCGCCACAGCGCCTAAGGCTGCCGCCGTCTTATCGACCTGCGGGCGCAACCGCGCCACCACAGGGCGCACCACTGACCCTGCCTGCGCCGCAGCCGGTGACCGCCCCTCCAGCACCGGCGCGCGTCATCAGCCGGCTCACACCGGCTGAGCAGATGGAGAGGCGTCGGCAAGGGCTTTGTTACAACTGTGACAAGCCCTATGTCCGTGGACACCAGTGCCAACGGCTGTTCTATCTAGAGGTGACCGACGACTTCATCGACAGGACAGCTGGAGAGCCAGCCGTTCCACCACACGACGAGAGAGCAGCTACCATGGAAGGCGACGACACGATGACACCGCCCGTGGTCTCCCTCCACGCCATCACAGGCGTCCGGACGGAGAACACCATGCACCTCCACGTCGACATCCTCGACCGCCGTTTACTGGCCCTTCTCGACTCCGAATCCACCCATAACTTCGTCGATGGTGAGATCTTGCGCACACTCCGACTACCCACAGCGCCACATCCCACCGTGCGGGTCCTGGTGGCGAACAGGGACCGAGTTCCTTGTAAAGGGATCGCAAGTGGGGTCGCATTGTCGATCGGCACCGAGGAATTCACCATAAGCTACTTCGGCATCGACCTTGGTGGCTTTGATGTCATCCTAGGTGTCAATTTCGATTTTGAGGCCCTGTGCATGGCCTTCATGAGAGGGTCATGACATACACCTGGAAGGGTGTGGGGTCTTCCCCAAGTGACAGCCGGACACCGAAACTACACGCTGTCGGGGCAGGATCTGACCTGCCACTATTGAATGGCCTGCTCCAGCAATTCGACGACCTGTTCGAGGAGCCATGGGAACTTCCCCCGACGCGGGCTTACGACTATCGTATCCACTTGCTTCCCGGCACCGCACCGGTGGTTGTTCCGCCATACCGATACCCACAACTCCAAAAGGATGAGCTGAAGCGCCAATGCGACACCATGCTCAGCCAAGGCATTATTCGGCCAAGTACGTCTGCCTTCGCCCCGATTCTCTTGGTGCGGAAGGCAGACACCTGGCGCTTCTGCATCGACTACCGCGCCCTCAACAACAAGACTTCCAAGGGCAAGTTCCCGATCCCGGTGGTCCACGGGCTCCTGGATGAGCTCCATGGGGCACGCTTCTTCACCAAGCTCGATCTCCGTTCCAGCTACCACCAAGTGTGCATGCACCCGAACGACATCGAGAAGACGGCGTTCCGAACACACCACGGCCACTTCAAGTTCCTCGTGATGCCGTTCGGCCTCTCCAACGCGCCGGCCACGTTCCAGGTGTTGATGAACGATGTGCTTCACCAGTTCTTACGCAGGTTCGTACTGGTGTTCTTCGATGACATCCTAATCTACAGCTCGTGGGCCGAACACTTACAGCACGTGCACCTCGCCCTCACGACGCTCCAAGCGCACCACCTCCACATCAAGTGATCGAAGTGTTCCTTTGGAGCGCCATCGGTCACGTACCTCGGACACGTGATCTCCGCCGACAGAGTCGCTATGGATAGCGACAAGGTGGCTGCCGTCCAGTCATGGCCGACGCCACGGTCAGCCTGAGGTCTGCGGGGTTTCCTTGGCCTCGCCGAGTACTACCGCTAATTCATCCGCGACTTCGGCTCCATCGCCGCGCCCCTCACGCGGCTCTTGCGCAAGGACGCGTTCTCCTAAACGGAAGAGGCCGAGGACACATTTGAGGCACTCAAGCGCGCCTTATCATCCGGGCCGGTGCTACAGATGCCTGTCTTCGACAAGCAGTTCATTGTCGACTGTGACGCCTCAGGTGCGGGCTTCGGGGCCGTCCTCCATCAGGATGGGGGGCCGATCGCCTTCTTCAGCCGACCCTTTGAGGCACGCCACTTGAAATTCGCAGCTTATGAGTGCGAGTTGATTGGGCTCGTGCAGGCGGCCCGGCACTGGCTCCCCTACCTTTGGGGCCGACGGTTCCTCGTGCGCACCGACCACTTCACCCTAAAGTTCTTGCTCGATCAGCGCCTTTCCACCGTACCACAGCACCAGTGGATCAGCAAGCTGTTCGGGTTCGACTTCTCCGTCGAGTATCGGCCGAGTCATTTGAACACGGTGGCCGATGCTTTGTCTTGCCGCAACTTCGACTCCACGACACACAGCGGGGCCACGGCCATCACCGTCTCGAGCCTTTTGTTCACATTCCTCGATGACATTCGAGCCGCCACCAGTGCGGCACCCGAGACGGACGACCTCCTGCAGCTGGCGCAGGAGGGCACACTTGAGCCATGGCACCTGAGGGAGGGTCTCCTTCATGGGTCACGCATCTATATACCGGACCACGACGACCTACAACGCCAGGCGCTCTCGTTGGCACACGGGACTGGACACGAGGGCATAAAGAAGACGCTGCATCAACTCCACGGCGACTTCTACATCCCCGGCGACTGTAGACTAGTGCAGCGCTTCATTCAGGACTACAGCACGTGCCAACGGAACAAGACCGAGACGGTTCAGCCAGCCGGACTGCTTCAACCACTCAATGTTCCCTCGCAGGTATGGGTGGACATCGCCATGGACTTCATCGAGGGGTTGCCCAAAGTCAGTGGCAAATCCGTCATCCTCGCGGTGGTGGACCGTTTCTCAAAGTACATCCACTTCATCGCCATTAGCCACCCCTACATGGCTACGTCCGTCGCCCAGGCGTTCTTCGATGAGATCGTTCGACTACACGGGTTCCCTTCGTCCATCGTCAGCGACAGGGATCCAGTGTTCACGAGACACGTGTGGTGCGACCTCTTTAAGAGAGCCGGCGTCACCTTGCGCATGAGCACGGCCTACCACCCTCAAACGGGCGGCCAGTCGGAGATCGTCAACAAGGTGATCGCGATGTACCTACACCGGGGACCGCCCACAGGCTTGGGTGGACTAGCTACCTTGGGCGAAGTACTGCTACAACACTTCCCTCCACACCGCCCTACGCCACACCATTCAAGGTGGTGTATGGGCGCGACCAGCCTCCGCTCCTGCCCTACACGAGAGGGACAACTCACGTGGACGCCGTCGACACCCTCCTCCGCAAGCGTGACGAGTTCTTGGCGGACATACGGGAACGCCTTCTCCAGGCTCAGCAGATCTCCAAAGGCTACTATGACACGAATTATCACGACCTGGAGTTCACGGTCAGCGATTAGGTTTGGCTACGCCTCCTCCACCGACCCACCCGCTCGCTAGAACCGCGCGCCATGGGCAAGCTGGGCCCATGCTATACCGGTCCGTTCCAAGTGACGGAGCGTGTGGGCCAGGTGGCCTATCGGCTCCAGCTGCCAGAGGGTGCCTGCCTTCACAACGTTTTCCATGTGGGTTTGCTGAAGCCCCATCGCGGTGACACCCCGACAGCTCCAAGACCGGTGCCGCCAGATGGCCGCATCCTACCCACATCAGCGGCTGTTCTTCGCGCCCAGAAGCGTCGAGATGTTTGGTACGTCTTGGTCCAGTGGCTCCGCCTGCCGCCCGAGGACGCTTCGTGGGAGCTGCTCACGGAGTTTTAGGACCTCTAACCGCAGTTTCAGCTCGAGGACGAGCTGTTTCTCTAGGCGGAGAGATGTTTCTTATCCCCAGCGGCCAGGAGGCGCACCACCCAGCCGGCGCACAGGGGGCTGGCGCCACCTCAGTCGGTCCCACCTAGTGGATAAGATCGGCCACAATTATCCTTTCCCTATTTTCTCTCATTTAGGATAATCTTTTCTTTTATTTAAGATCTCTAATTTGTGGAGGTCCATTAATTTAGGAGTCAAATGGATAGGATCAGATCCTCTAATATAGGATCTTTAGTTAGCCCGAGAGGCTATAAATAAGCTGTAAACCTCATTAGAGAAATCAAGCAGAAGCAACACCTTGGCTGCCAGCTTCAACAGAAGCACAGCCGCCCAAAGTCCCTCGGGCGCCGTGTTCACCACGGCGCCTTCTCGCTCTCGCCGCCTTCCGAAGCCTGAACACGGCGCCTTCTCGCTCTCGCCGCCTTCCGAAGCCACGTCCTCCTCTATTCCACCCTTACAATCTCCGCAGCCAGTCAGGTAGAAACCCTAGTTCTAGCAACGTAATCCAAAAAATATGCTGAGATTGCCAGATTCTTGTATAATTATAATTATTATATTTAAAGTGCAATCTCCAACTTGCTCACTTGCATTATTAACTGCAAGAAACTATTTGTCTTATCTGAAACTATGAAAGCCCTATGATTTTTCTTTTCTGCATCTTCCTCTCTAATCTGTAACAAAGTGATCAACACTGTTTACAGATATTCAATGACTCAAATCAATAAATGTGTTACTATTGATCCTTTCTTATTTTTCCAACTATGTGGGTGGCTTGTCAGATACAACTGACTTTCAGAATCATGATTGTCCTCATCCCCATAGAAAAAAATAAAGGGTTTACACTGTCCCAGATCATTGTACAGGAAAAGTAATTCCCACCCCCACAGGTTGAACTATCTGCTTTTGCTTCCTCATCTAATTATGAGTATGGCATTACACATTCAGAATAACTATGATCTGAAAAGTCACGCTTATCTTTCTGGTGAATGCCAAAAACAGTGATCCAACCCACAAAATCCTTTTATGTGGCACCATTACACTACAACATGTAGGAACGTCGGATCAAACTCAACAAGAATACTAATTGACGGATCTCAAATACTTGTATTATTTGGTTCAAGTTTGTTTGACTATATAGACTTTCACAGGAAAAAGCATCCTTCCATAATCATGCAACATCGAAAAAAACTATGTATAGTCTAGAAAACTAGGTTTTTGAGGCAGGCAAGGCAAGAAGACGCCATACCAGCCTAAGAATCAAGAAAACAGAGACAGGAAAGGGGAAAGAAAAGGGAAAGGAAAAAAGAAAGAAGTGAAGAGACTTCGCTCAGCCCTTTAACCAGCCCACTATTGCCTTCCTAATCTACCTTCCCAGAGGTATTCACTCTGCCTGAACAGAATGAGCACCGCCACCACTCGTTCTTGGAGCTGTCGCCGCTCCTCTCCTCTAGCTGCCCCACTTCCACTGCCCCTCCCCTTCACACTGCGCCACTGCAACCGGTCCTCCCTCACCCTAGGCTGCAGCTGCCGCTCCTCTAGCTCCCCTGCAACCCACCCCTTCTTCCTCCCTCTCCACTGCACCGCCAGCCCACCGGTTCTGCTCCGCCCTTCCATATCAACAGCACTTGAGCAGAAGCTGACAGGGATGGCCTGGCAACAGTTTTTTAGCCTGGCCGACAGTTTCCCAGCCTCTCCTCCTTTATTCTCCCTGCTTCACGCCATATTTGATAAGGCGTCGTGGGCACCATGGCATATTTTGGAAGCTAGTGGTACAATCATGCAAGTAAAAGGCTTAACTTTGACGTTTAAGTGGCTAGGTGGTAATTATCAATGAGGGTTCCAACTAGAGTCTGCTCATTGCATTAGCATACATCTTTTAAGTTTAAAATACAGTTCACCTTCATGGCACTGGCACCTAGGATTTTCTACAAAATTACCTTCTTTGGAATAAATACGAATATTTCCTGCCCACTATGACTGAGAATCAACCTTGCATTTCTACAAGATACAATCAACTTCCCTCATAATTGTGGAGAACCCTTTTGCCATGTGTGATACAAAATATATCACTTTTCCAAAAATTTCAGCAGCGCAAGTAATTGTTGTGACATGCACTATATCTTGGAATGGCAGCCACGTGGCAAGTCCCATTTTCATATTAAAATTCCATTGTGTTAACAGGAATCCAACATCTGAATTTTGCACGGAAAGATGTACAAGACAAACTAGACTACTGTAGTTTCTAGATTAACCTGAACTCAAGGCTTAATACTCAGAGCTAGAAACAATCTCAATGCTAAATTCAAAATTCATCCAACAGAACCAGTTAGACTATTCAATTTTTTCATCATGTGCTTCACAATAACAGAAGCCCCGCCATTCCACATAGCCACCAACCCAAATATCGATTTTTCTCCCGCAACATAACACAGTACCAGCAGATTACCTCGCCAAAGAATCGTATTTATTTATTTATTTAAAAAAAGGTCTAGCGAATTTCCAGAAAATCAGCATAGCAATGGGCCTCACCTCTCCTTGAGCTTCGGATCATGGATCTTCGAGCAAGGACCTGAGAACACCCAATGGAGCCTACCATCAGAAGAACAGAAACCAGACCAAAAAAAAAAGTATATTCCATAACCAGCTGCCGTACCAAGGTTGCTCTTGGTGTTGACGAAGAGGTCGTGGGGGCAGAACCGGACCATGTAGGGGCCGCAGACGTCCGGATCGTCCCACTTCAGCTCCCTGTGTTCCTTCTTCTCCTCCTCCGTCAGGTTGCGGGCTGCAAAATCGACATGGGTGCGATGGGGGTTAGGGGATCGACGAGGGGGCGGCGGTAGGGAGAGGGAAAACCGAGTGGTACCTGTCCCCATGAGCTCGTCAAGGAGAGCTCGCTGCGCGTCCATGTCGGAGGGCGCGGAGGAGCCGTCGAGAAACCCTAGCCTACGTCCCTTTCCCCGGGGTTGGGCATGGGATTTTGGAGACGGTCTCCAGATAGGACAGACTGACACGAAAATAGAAACGGAAAATAGCTCAAAACCCAAAGCGGGCACTTCCTATTGTAGCTTCCGAATACAAATGTCAAATAAAACCCAAACATTGAATAGGAATTTGCAAAATGCTACTTTCAAAATTGGAAAACAAACAATACATGAAATACTATAAAAGCCACCAAGTAGATTCGAAAGACAGCAAATAGATTGGGACTAAAAAATCTGCGCGATAATTGTCGCGTTTTTCATGTATATTTTTGTTATGTATCTCTAGTTGAAGCAGTATATTTTAAATTTATTATTTAACAAATAGAAATATAATTTTTTTTATATGGATGACAAAGTTCTATAATTATATATTATGAAAATATATATTTAAGATAACTTAAACTGTTTTATCTTCTAAAAGTACTTCTAGATTACTATGAGAACTAAGATTCAATCTTTTTCTTGCTTACACCTTCGGTTTAAAAAAAATAGTAGCTTTGAACGCAATGTTTTAATAAACATTGCCAACATAAATTAGAAATAATTTTAAATTTATTAAGTTACAAAATTAAAAATAGTTTGTTTTAAAAATAATTTCTTAAAAGTGTATTGATGCTACTTTTTATTAAATATACTTTGAAGACTATATCGATAATTTTTTTTAGACCGGAGTATAAAGGTATTTAATTGTAATATATACTTGCAAGACATAAAAGTAGAATAAATTTATAAAAACTTCTCTTATATCTTTTGAAATAGTTCTATTAAATCTATAGCATAATAATCAAAGAGCATTTTTAAAAGATTAGGAGATAAAACAATTTAAAGTATTTAAATATACATTTTCATAACATATAAAGATATTTAATTGTAGCATATACTTACAAAATATAGAAGTAGAATAAATTTATAAGAACTTTTTTTATACCAGCACAGTCGTTTATGCCTGCTCCAGTTGAGTAGAAGCACGCTCCTGCTTTTACCAAGGAAAAGATTTTTTCTCCTTCTTAATATTTTTTTTTCTTCTTTTTAATATTCACCATTATATTTTAATTCGACGGTTAATATTTTTTAGGATGATGTAACGCAACGAGCTATCAGAGATGATTTTTTTTCTCTTTCCTAATATCCACGTTAGATTTTAATTTGATGGTTAATATTTTTTGAGTGACGTTGTGCAACGAGGGTTGAGAGAATGCACGGGCTTTGCGCTTTAATATATTGTGATGGCATGATTATTTATGTCTGTTTCTGTCAAGTAAAAACATGCTTTTATGTTGATCGAAGAAAAGATTTTTTTCTTTTTTTAATATTTATTTTTTTTTAATATCTATCGTTAGATTTTAATTTGACGATTAATATTTTTAAAATGACGTGACGCAACAAAAGCTGAGAGAACACACGACATTTAATATATAAAAATTCCGCATAAAGAGAAATAGGACAGCACCAACTTTTTAACAAACTTTGCTTGAATGTTAAACTAAAACTATATTATGAAAATATCAATGAAAAAGTTACAAATACTTAAATATTTCATCGCATTTGCTTATCTATAATATTTATATAAATACATCTCACTAAAAGATTACTCTCCCTTCTTTGATGCTTCCACGTCACCTCAAAACCAATTTCACGAGCCTAGCCACATCCGTCCGCCCATTGCATCCTCGTGTCTCCCAAGAACCAGTCTGGCGTCCGCAAGCCTCTTAGAAGCGAGTTTTTTCGCTACTTTAATACCCTCGAAAGAACTCCTTCCAAGCAGCATGTTTAATGTGCTGCATCATTTTCTCCCTGTTAAGGCCTCGAATGTAGAGATTTTTTTTCTACGTTTCTTTTAAATTGAATTAAGGGTCTTTTTCTGGTTGAAAATTGAAAAGTTGAAAAAACAGGTTCTGAAAAGCTTGTTTTTATAGAGATAAACTAAAAATTAAAAAACTCATTGAGTGTTGTTTTTTTATTTTTTGATGTATAAAAAAATTAAAAATATATTATAAAAACTAACATTTAAATTTTATCATTTAACTTTTTAACTAATTACTTAGTCAATTTTTTAAAAAACTCAAAAACTACAGTTAAAAAAAACTTAATTCCTGTAAAATACTGTAAAATTTATGCATTCCAAAAGACCAAAACTATCCCTCCGCCACCTCGGCGATGTCGTTTGGAGCTCCTGAAGCTCAGCAGGCATTTGGCGTTTCGGGTCCTCTTCCAGCTACTCCGTATAATGGGCGAGCCACTCTTTCCATGACCGATGCTCTGCTCCATCTTCACTTAGCCCACTGCCGAACTGCTGACAGCGCCTCAACCCATGCCCCTGACACCACAGCTGCACACTCCTCCATGCCTCGAGCGTCGCAAGCACCAGAGCCGCACAACAGCTGAGGAGAGGTGGGTGGGTGCCTCGATATTAGAGCCGGCGGGCTGCTGAGAAGAAAAAGGCTGAGAGAGAGAGGACTCAGAGGAGGGAGAAGGTTATAGCAACCGCATTGCTTACAACCCGTAATAAGTGGGTACAAATGACAGTAGGTAGTAACAATTATCTCTTTTTACAATATTTATTAGCTATATTATGATTCAACAAAGAATAAAATATTAATCTGAGACTCATTTCTTCTCTTCCGCATTCATTGTCTCTTTCTCTTTCTATTGGCAACAGTAAATTTAATATTTTTTAATCACTATTGCAGAGTAATAGCGATATTGCCAACTTTAATTAGTCCCATCCTTGCTAACCCTCCTTTACAATGGTGAATCGGTCATAAACTATGCTACTGTCGGTTTTGTTTCTACATTGTGGTTGCCCCCTAGCCGATTTGTGGTTGCCCTTAGTCGGGTTCGAATTCAACCTATACCTCTGACACCTCCGCTGTACAGTCCTCCATACATCGAGCGTCACAAACACAAGAGCCGCACACAGCTAAGGAGAGGTGGGTGGGTGCCTCGACACTAGAGCCATGCGGGCTGCTAAAGAGAAAACGCTGAGAGGGAGAAGGTTCGGTGGGTGCGAATTTACGTTGTTGGTAATTCAGTCATGGGCTACTGATGTTATTTAATTGATGTATTTTTTTAATTCAATTTTGATTAGTTGTCTTATTAAAAAATTTATTCGAATGTATAAAATTTTAAGTTATGATTCAAATAACTCTAAAGATAAATCAAATTATATCAATATATATGAAATTTATCAAAAAATTTGAATAAAACGAATGGTTAAAATTGAATTTAAAATTCATAGGCGACATGGAGTATATTTTTTTGAGTAGTACTGCTTTTTCTATATTTTTTTGTTTATTTAGTTAATTTTTGTTACCATTACAAACCCATATTATGATATTGTGTATATTTTTTTTCGGTTTGGAACGCAAAAATTTCATAGGAATTTGACAGGAATCATTTTAATTTCAAAAGAAAAAACGCATGAATGGATGGGTTCCAAATGTGGTCTTAAACTCTGCTTAAAAATGAATTTCATAAATATGGAAAACATTTTAAAGTCATATGTTTAGTGAACATTCTCCTCTGTACTTTACAGAAAAAATTTCAAACGTCTCTCAGGAAATGCCATTGCAATCTGAAAAAAAATCTATCTTGATCATATTTTTAGACCTCTCAAGAAATAAAAATGCTATATGGAAAAAAAAATCTATCTAGATCGCATTTTATGCCTCCTTGGGGATGAATGATTTTTTTTCCCTATTTTTATATTATTTTTCCGTTAATTTGAATTGATTCATATGTAATTTTGAACGATCATGTGAAAATCCTACGTTGAAAATGAGCATTTAGTATTCAACTCCTTAAGGTGATTATCTCCATTCTTGCTATCCGATTCTTATATTAATTCTAATAACCATAAAAACGTTTTGATCCATGTACATAGAATCACAAATTTTACATGTAATAATAAGTTTCTTCATTAGTATCACATCCTTTTCTTATAAATTTTCTTTTTAAAATTTTCGCAGCAGCGTGCGGGGAATCAACTAGTTAAAATATACATGATGTCTACAAAAAATGAAAGTGCATGTTTGGAGGGTACTAATATTTGTATCTGCATTTACTTTTAAAAATTCTACACCTAGGAAAAAAAGACTGCAGGGACTAGGCGAGCGGTGATCCACCGCCTGGAGCATAAACGTGCTTAAAGCATTTTTTCTAAGCGGTAGATATTAACTACATTGGTCTAACAAAATAAGCTTGAAACAGAAAAATAAAAGGGGAAAAAAACATAAAGCATTGGGCTGTCATCAGGCTATTGCTCTTATTCTAATATTCTGACCCACTCCTCTATAACCCAACCAGCCCACTAACTACACATACTCTAAATCTCTAGCGAGGTAGCTTCCACAGGCGCATTCACCGTCTTGAGCAGCCGATGCCACCAAATCGATGATGTGTAGTTGTCTACTCCCTCTCCCCCCCTCCCCACACACACCTCGTTTAGATCCAGCAATGTAGCAGCCATCAGTGGCTACATCGGGGCAGGGCGATAGTGGCTCCTCTCGTGGTGCTCTGGTACGTGCTCACAGCTAAACTATCACTTCTACCCCCAATACAGAGTGTTATTCTTCTGCTTAATTTTTTGTGTGACATCTTTTTTTGGAAGATACTATAGATTGTTCACACAAAATGAGCATGTCGCCTCTAAAAAAGTACATATACATCCATACGGGTAAAAACATTCATGATTTATTTTTATATATAATATACCATTTTTACCTGTTACTGCTATAAAGAGTTAAGTGGCTGGTTACCTTACCAATCGATACGGTTAAACTAATCAACATCATGGTTCACCTTACTGATCGGTGTGGTGAAGCCGACCGGACTAGCTTAATTGGTTTCAAACCTATCAAAAATCTTTTCAAATTAAAAACTTAAAATTTTAAAAAAATTTAGTCAAAGTGCAGTAAATCAGTTAGTTTTTTTTTATTGACCAGTTTTTTTTATAAGTTTCACCAATTTTGAACTTTCAAAATTTAGAATTTAATGATTTTTTTCTTGCACCTGTGGGTTTTTGAAGTTTCAAATTTTTTAATTTTTTAATTTTTTTTACCGAAAACTGGCTCAGAAACTGGATCAGACCGGTGTACAGAAAACCTTAATACGCACAGGTTTTCAAACAGTTTGGTGAAACCTGATCATCGTCCGACCCTCCACTGTGAAACGCGCCAACATGTAGGCCCTCCATTCACCACCAAAGCTTCGGTACACAACTCCACTGGGCTGCCGTATTGAACTCCTGGATAGTCGAATAAACTGACTGCCAGACTGACAGATGGGCCCTGCATGCAGTCGATGTAGTACCTTTGTTCTCGGCTTTCTCCATCTTTTGACACAGTTCTATCAGCCCCTCGAGGCCTCGACACAGTTCTATCAATCCATGTTCTCAAGTCTCCATTTAAAACATACTTCCTCTTTTCTTAAATTAATGTGATCGTTGTTTTTCAATATCAATTTTAACATTTTATCTTATTTAACAAATTAATTTAAATATGTAAAATTTTAATTTGTGATTCAAATAACTTTGATGATAAATCAAATTATAACAAAATATATGATATTTATAATTTTTTTTAATAAAACAATTGATCAAATTAACTAAGACATCAATTTAAAAATAGATTGAGTAAATTTTTTTCTATTTCTTATGTTACATGTGAAATTGAGTCTCAAGGCTCCATTTTAAATATAAGCTTTTTTCTATTTGTTATATTTTTCATGTGAAAGCGAATTGAGATTTCTCGATTTTAAACGAAGGCGAGTCTGTGGCGGCTGACCTCGACTGCGTTGACCAACAACGGTGAGGCGCAACCTTGCAACTCGTTGATGGGCCAGATCGAGCCATCTCTCGGCAAACGAAGCGAGACGTCCTCAGCGCGAGAGCGAGAACGACCAGGGGCTTGCGTTAAAAGCGCTCCATTCTCGATGTGCTGCACCTCATGCTCACCTTTACAAGACTTTTGTTTACTATGTCATAATTATGGATGTTCTAGAATATATTCCTTCTATTCCAAAATATAAACATTTTTAAGTTTAAGCAAAATCAAATTTTTATCATTTGATCACTTATAATATATAATTAATAATATTTTATCATATAAAAATTATATATTTTTATTCATCATTAAATAAATTTTCATAAAAATTATTTTTTATATTAAAAATTATGTAATTTTCTAAATATTATTGATAAAAGTTAAACTTTATCTTAAATTTAAAAATGCTTATATTTTAAAGTGGATGTAGATATTATAATTATCGATGTTCTGTAGTAAGGAAGAGCTTCGCCACCAGTGTTGGTCTGATTTCTGCCGTGGCAAGCCACAGACAGCCTCCTAGTAGAACAGTAAATTTGAAGTGGCCTTATTCCTTTTGATAAACCATACTTTTTTATAGAATTCTTTACTATTTGTAAATTTTGACAATGACTACACAATGTCCAACGAAGCCTCAAAAGTGGTCCAGTGATTTAGTGATCTTTGCATTATTTTACTGATGAAAGTGGGATGCATGGTATTACATGGATGGATTTAACAGGATATTTCACTTCTCCATTTTGGAGGCATCAATAAACAGCTCTTTGTACAAAGTATACAGCATTGTAAAACCATTGTGGTGTACCATGGCATTCACAACGTATTGTTATACCAGTTGATAGGGGTTATAGGATCATCGCTGAAAATAATCTATACTTTTCTCCCTCCTTGCTTCTGGAAGGATGATTTCACTTCGAGTTTTGTGTGCTAGCCCCTTGTATCTGGATTCGTACTATCCCTGTGTTGACAGAAATTTATTTTGGATACATCATCGTTTTTGTGAGGTTGCTCTCTAATCAAAGAAACAAAATCATGGATTTCATTCTTACCTAAGGATTTTCCTGAGCTGTTCAATATGGCTTGCAAGTTCTTCTTGCTTACAAATTAATGTCTGCAGGCTCTGAATGTAAAAAGAGAATCATTCAGTTGCTATGTATTCCATCCGTCCCAAATTTTATGTTGTTCCGGGTCTGAGCACAGGAACTAGCTGGAAAAGGTGAGATATAAAGAAAACGAGGAGAACGATAGAGATGGAGAAGTATTGAGAAAAAGAAAGTTGTATTGAGAAGTGAGAATGATTTATAATTTGGGAAAACTAATGGTATATAATTTGTGACAGAGTATGTAATTTAGGTTGCAATTCCTTAATTTGAGTGGATATGCTCACCTCCTTAGTTTGAGCAGCGCATTCTTCAAGTTCTCGGACCTTCTCTGAGATTTGTTCATTGACTAGATTCTGCAGCATATTTTCACTAGTATCAGTACCAGCCTGTCATATAGAGAACTATATTAATGTGATTATTTGTAGTACCTAATGAGACATGCGTTGCATAGTCCATTGTACCTTATATTCAGAGCCAACTCTTTAAATATTCTTTTACATGCTATCTTAAGCTACATGCTTTTTTATGTTTGTTAACTAGAGTATACAAGAATTGAAACAAACTTTTAAAATTTAAAATGACATAATAGACCTGCTTATCCTTTAACAACATGCCAAGAGTTCTTTTCCTACGAGAAGTGGAATCTACTTGACTTGAAGAAGGCTCCTGCAGATAGAATGCCAAGAATCCATAATGGCTCCTTCCGAAGGTAAAGGGAGAACAAGAGAT